>WHYT01013111.1:0-53150 GCA_009806455.1 Tetrax tetrax
TTTTTTTTTTTTTTTTTTTTTTTTTTTTTTCCCCTCTGGGGAAGGAGGAAAAAAAAATATCCGAGGCATCTATTTTGTTCTAAGGAAGCTGTCAGTATTGTCAATGTGTGTAAATGAGCTATTTTGCATAAATTTGCAGGTTTTTAGTTGTATTTAAGCAAGAAGCATAGGAGAGCTATTCTATTTCTGCAAGTTATTTCTTTATTGTGAGCCATTTTCCATTGAATTTGCCTGGGTTTGATCTTAGTTCCGCAGGTACCGATCTGAAACCTCAGCCATCGTTCCAGAGTCACTCGTGAAATCGGAACTGAACTTTCTGTAGTTGTTCGCTCATCTTTAATTCTGGTAGTGAATCAAACACTTCCAAGGTATAGAAAACTTAACTTTTCGGTAACTTGAGTGCCCTGTGTGCTGTTATGATCCCATGGAGGGTCATATGGACATCCCACAGAGGGTCTGTCCTTGGGAGAGGCTGGGTCACAAGGCCGCCTGAAGCCCTCTGTAAAGTCTTGGGGACAATGTCACCTTTGGCCTCTAAGCTTGGCTCACAACTTCTCTTCCAATTACCTCAGGGACTTCCCCAAGCCAACTTTTTTCTTCTTGTAAACTACAAGTTCTCAAATATTTGTTTTAGCTGGCTAGGGAGAAAGAAAATGCAGTTCTTGGGAGGCCTTACTGTTATCCCAGATCCACAGATGAAGCTGTTTGTGAGCTGGTAGATTTTTGGGTGAGAAAGGGAGGCCCAGGGCTGATGTTTGCCCATGTCGGTGCTTGCTGTTGGCCACGGCTGAGGATAAGCAGCCGCTTTTGTAAATGCGAAACAGGAGCAGGCATGCACCCGCCTGTCATCTCCTCTGGCACGTGTTGTCGCTGGCTCTTTGGGCGCGATACCTTATTGCATGGTGGGCACGTGGTGCGGGGTGTCCCAGCTCGATGGTGGGAACTGAGGCTGTGAGGCACTGTAGCTTTATGGGCAGACTAAAGAACGGAAGTCATCTGAGGATGGAGACATCAACTTCTTGTGGAGTTCTTCAGCCAGAGTGCGTGAAATGTCTTTTAGAAATCATTTCTCAAAAAAAAAAAAAAATCATTAGGGAGCTTTAGTTTGGAAAGGTGCTAAATCCAGGTTTGTAGGCATGATATGGGAGCGTTTTGGGTGATGCAAGTGGCTGCACCATGTCAAGGGGCTCTGCACTGGTGGCTCCAGCCTGTCCCTGCCCTGGATAGAGGTAGCAGGTGACAGTGCTCTTGGGCTGGTGCAGGGTCCTGTTTGGGATGGGGAGGCAGCGGGATGCTGGCCAAGCTGGAGGTGTGTGGTGTCCCCGCGGTGCCGCAGCTCCTGCTTCCATGAACCTGATGTTCATCCTGTGCTTTGGGTTTACCAAAGTACATCCCTGACACGCTGTGCGCGCAGTAAGCAAACAGCTTGGCAGAGATTAATGTCCAGCATGCGGTGGCAGGGTTGATTCATGCCACCAGGAAGCATCAGCGCGGGATGGCACCGTGCAAACACCTCCAGGGACCTGGGGCTGCCCCAATGCGCAGCAGCCATCGGTGCTGCGTGTGGGTCCCAGTCTCGTACCCTGCACTTGGGGGCTTTCTTTTAGAGGGACAAAAGTAGCAACAAAACCTGGTTTGTTGGGTTGATGAGCCGGTACCTTGAACCCCCCAGGCAGGGGAGGGAGCTGGGTTGGCTGTTGCTCGCACAGGAACGCTCTGAGTTCCCTCTCTGGTGCTGCCTTCCTGTTCCATCATGGCCTTCTGCTCATACTGAGTGTTTTTTATCCAGTGAAAGTACTTGAGGAGTTCCATTCAAACAAACAAATAAAAAAAAAAAAACCATCAAGACAATGGGAATGGCATTTTATCAAAGCAATAAACTATGTGTAAAAATACAAGGTCTCAATCTGCTACCTCTTGTTGCTGTAATACCCACAGAAATGTCTCATTTCTTTGAGCGAGTCACGTAAAGGGTCAACAAAAAGTTAGCACCTTCATGGGGTTTTATGTGTGGTTTTTAACAGCAGGAGGAGAAAAGAAAAATCATGTTCTCCCTTAATGGAAACCTGGCAATAAGCAGGAGGGTGGCATCTGGAACGGGGATGGTGATCTTCTGAGGTGTACCTGTGCTCTCTGCCGTCATACAGAGCTGGGGGGTGATGGTTGAGAGGTCCTGTTTCGGTCACCCAGATGCCTCCCTAAGCCCAGGCTGCAGCGTTTTCCCTGGGTTTAGCTTGGCTGGCAGGAGTTATGTGCAGATCTGTAAGTGTCTGCATTTATCAGCTGCCACTGAACCCCGCTGTGGGATGGAGATGCCGGGCTGCCTTCCAGTGCACCCGCTCGGATCCGAGCCACCGAAATTCCCCACGGAAATGTGGCTTGGCAGGTGGCAGTCACTGGAGCAGACGTGACACTGGGAGATACCGGAGTAGCGTTGAGTGATGTACAGGACATCAGCCACATAGATATCTATACGTTTAGGTCATGAAAGTATGCCCTGTATTTATATGACGTGTTCAGCTATATATAAGAGCAGCAGCAATGCTTACCATCCCGCGGACACCGTGGTGGTCCTTGTCGTTGATCGTTGTGGAGATAGTTACTCCAACAGTCCTTTGCATTACGCTGTCACCCTGGCAGGCTTCTCGGGTTTAGGATTTTATGTAAAGCTTTTTATGGCCAAGTTCTGTGCGTCTGCCGGCGCTCTGAAGTGCTGCATCCTTGGACCTTCCTACTGCTTGCGCTCTCTGAAGCAGGTATTTTTCCCAGCCCCTCTTTTTCCATCAGCTCAGGACTCCCTTTGCCACCCTCTGTTGCGGGGTTTGGCCATGGTGCCAATATCCAAGGTGGT
Source organism: Tetrax tetrax (assembly GCA_009806455.1). Classification (NCBI taxonomy): domain Eukaryota; kingdom Metazoa; phylum Chordata; class Aves; order Otidiformes; family Otididae; genus Tetrax; species Tetrax tetrax. The sequence goes on from WHYT01013111.1 coordinate 2,852, forward strand.
GTCAATCGCTTCCTTTCGCCTTCCGCAGCTGCGGCGCTGGCAGGTCTCTGGGGATGGATAACTGGGTGCTGGAGGCTCTGGGCATCCCCTGCCCTGGCTTTTGAGGGTGTTGTGTGCCATGCTCCTGGGTCTAGGGGTGCAGAGGCTGTGCCATGATCATGTCAGAGAGTTCACGGTGATCCAGGGGTTGAGCATGGCTCCCCGGAGGATGCACGGCACGGAGCGCTGCACTTAAACACTTTTATCCATGCCTGAGGAATCCAAAACATGGTGATGAATACGTATGTGAAGGACCGGCATTAGTGATTGATAAATACCTAATGATCAGCTTCCCGTGACAGCCCGGGGAGCCGGGGCTGTGCTTGGGGGTGCTGCCGGACAGTGGGAGCGGGAGCCCCGTGCCAAGGGAACGGGAATGGGAGCCAGGACAACCAGCACATCAGTGTGGGACCAGCAGCTGATGCTCATCTGTGGATGTTTGTATTTTTCTTTTTGCGTCACTGTTCCATAAAGCAAATAAAATGAGTCCTTGGGAAGGGCCTGGTGCCTCAGCTGGCCCGGGGTGCGGGGAACAATGCGGCACAGAGGGGTTTTGTGACTACAGCAGTGGGTTAGTCACCGCCTGATGACAGCACTGCCCGCCGTGATGACCGGTGCCTTACCTCATCGTTTCCCTTGACCTGCCTGTTTCTCCTGTTGTCTTTTCTGTGCCCCAGTACAGAGAGCACAGCAGGGACGTCCATAGATGATTTCCCCCCACCTCGTTATTTCCAAGCAACCTCCATTTTCAAGCATCTCATCCCCTGCTGCAAACAGGCCGTGTGGATTCCCATGACTTAGCTTTTCCTCCACGCAGGCCGGTGGCTTGGCAGTAAGCCTCACGCGGAAAGGACTATGGAAATCAATAAAGCAGAACCAGGGAACTGTCCTGCAGTCATTAACGTGGTTCCTGCTTTTAGAGGTATTAGTATTAAACACAGGAACTTTGTGAGAATAGTTGTTTTGGAAACAGTACTTTAAAATATTTTGGTTCTTATCAGGACTGGACCAAAGATAAGAAAATTATGTCATAGTGATGTCTGAACATGATGTTTGTTGTTGATTTGGATTCGTGTTTCAGATATTTTCCAGCTCCAAATCTTTCCAGGGCGGGAGCAATGCTTTGGTTCTTATTCAAGAACTGTTTTGTGTTGTTTAAAAAATAAACCGTAATCCTCTTGCTCTGTCCTTGTAGTATGAGCATCCGGAAGGGCGGATTTTCAGGAGTCATCTCCATGTGCTGTGTTGACTGCTTGCTCATCTGGCTAAATGGCTTCAATGTACAAAATTTAAGAGCAGGGTTAAGTCATGGCTGAGCATTTTTTAACTCCACTGTATCTTAGTTTCGTACTTAAGGAATGTAACATGCGACCTGCCATCTGCAAGAGCCCTTGGATTTTGATTAAGTAGCCTGTGAGGGTATACTGAAAAATAAAATCAGTGTCTATCTCTTTTGGTCCATGTGAATATATGATTTTCCTGGGCTGGAAAAGCAGGATCCCCTTTGCAGGTTGTCTGGGACCCCAAGCCCAGGGGACATTTCTTGGCTGCTCGGTGGAGGTCTGACACCTGCCAAGGACCGTGGAAGGAAGGTGTGCCAGGGTGTAAATCTAGGGCTGGTGACAAGCCTGGCTCCTCCTGGGTGATGCAAATAACTCCTCAAAAAGGGCTCTTCTCAGCCCAGGGTATTTCTCTGTGAAGGAGTGGTCTGAAGCTAATTTTAGGTTTTAAATGTGAGGAATTGGGGAAATATTTACGTGGAAAAGCTTCATCACCAGCAGGCAAGGCAAATAGCTGTTGAGGGCATCGTGCATGGGATTTCCTTGGCATCTTTGTCTGGGCTCTCCGTGCCTGTATGGCACACAGGCTCCTGGCAGCAGTGGGAGGAGAGAGGAAATTTGTGGCTGAAGTCATTCGGGTTTGGTTTTGGTTTGTTGGTTTTGTTTGGTTTTTTTTTTTTCCCTTTTCTTTTCTTTTTAATAACCCCGTCTCATCGCCCTGTTTTAGCCCAAGCCTGCTGTTTTGCTCCGCGCAGTTGGGGAGGCTCGCGTGGGTCCCGCCACCGGCACTGCCTGCGGGGCAAAACCAAGTATGAGAACAGAGGTGGCTTGTCACAGCCCTCCCCAAAAGGTCGCTGCACTGGGAGAGATGTCATGAGAACTGGAATGAGGGTGATTTTCAGGGATTATAGAGTTTCTCGCCATGGGGATGAGAGTTGATGTAGAGCATCGAGCCCTGGGAGGCATTAGCAGGAAATGCCTGTTTTCACTGGATGGGTTTTCTCTTCCCTCCTCCTCTCTTTCCCAAAAGACCTTCTCTGTTTCATAGCTCTGCGAGCTGCTTTTTGGCGTCGTAACCTCGTTAAGGAGCAGTGATTATCTGAGCTTATTACAGATCTGCCACGATACATGTAACAGAATAAACTTGGGCTGACCAAATTTTAGGGGGTCTGCACTATTACCAACTGCATCCATTTTCATGTTAGGACTCGAGTGTCTTCAAAGCACGGAACTGTTCATGAATATTTACTAAAATATGTGTTTTCTGCCTTCCAGTTCCCATGCCTTTAAAGCTGTGGTTTTGTTGTCCTGTGCAACAAGTAGAAAACCACTGTTTCTTTAGCAAAGGCTGAGATTGTCATATGATCCCCGAAGCAATAACTTGGGGTTAAAGCATAACCAAAATGGCAAATAACAAAAATAGGTATCGGGTTTGCAAAGTTGCAGGCTTGAGCTAGGGCTTTGCAATACTTTCCCAAGGGCTCAGAAAATAATATAGTTAACTTTGACTTTTGTAGTTGTTTTTCCTGTAATTGAAACCTTGATTCTGGGTGCAGTCACTATTTCCAGTGTGTGTATTTTACTAGTTCAAGAGGTTTGGGGCCTGCTTGCTGTGGGGAGGGCCAGGCAAAGGGAGGCAGAGAGCTGTGCTCTGAAAACTGAGCTGGACAAAGGTGGTGTTAGTAGAGTTTGTGGGGGTTTTTTTAGTATTTTTTTCCCCTTTTTCAATTTTTTACCATCTCCCTTTTTCCTTGCTTCTTCATTCTTTCCAAAGTTTTCCTTTACTCCTGACTTTTTTTTTCGTTGGTTTTTCCTCTTTGCTGCTTCTGCCCAGGCAGACTTTGAGCCGGATAATGTCGGAGCAGCACCTTCCCCCTGTGAATACGCAGGTCGCCGTGCCAGCACCCTGGCAGCTCTGAGCGCCGGGGGTCTCTGCCCTTAGAGACCTCTGACCGTGGGGACTCTGCAAACCCCTCCTGGGACAGTCCCATGCCTTGCCCATCAGCCAGGGATTTTTCTCCCTAGTTTCTGCTTTCAACCTGCAATTCAGAGCAATTATCTCCTGTCCGTCCTGCTCTCAGGCTTGCAGTGCTGTTGTGTTTCCTCCGGGTCTCTTCCTTCTCTCACTTCTGATGCTGTGTTCTCACGGGTCAGGTGCTTTAGATCTGACGCTTCCCGTCTTCTGCACCCTGCCTTCCTTTTTGGCTTGCGGGCATTAGCCCTGTTTGTGCAGCTTGGCACAGTTTTTGCCTTTGCTTTGGATTGTTGGTTCTCAACCCACTGAACACTCTGTTTTTTCTTGACTTTCCTCCCCCCCCCCCTTTAGCAAACTGCTACCTTTTTTTCTATCCTGGACGGCCACAGCCAAATACTAAAATTGCACTGGTTTCTAATAAATTTCATCCTGTTATTTCCACCCTCTTGTGATTTGCTGGTATCATTTGAGTTCTCTCTTTCCTTCATGTAATTGCAGCCTCCAAAACTGACGAACTGACGATAGCAGCAAGTTTATGGAATAAAGTTCTGTGAGCCTGTTCTGTAGGCCGTCATTAGTGTGAGCTGCGAGTGGCGCTGGATAGACAGGGCCTTCTTGGTGCAGCCTTCTGTTCGGTGCTGAATCGCAGATAACCACGCTTTCTGCGTCTTTGCACCAGCCCAGTGCAGATTAACCCAGGCACATTCCTCAGCTTGCCTGTGGGAATGCAGCCAGCGTCTGCGCGGAAACTCTGACCAAGAGGTTCCCCAGCTCTCTCCGAGCAGAGCCGTATAAAGCAATTTGCAGAAGCTTTCGGAGGGACGTGGCGCGGTCCCGTCTTTCCAGCTGGGTTTGCCCCGTGCCCTCGGCTCTGCAGCAGCTGGCTGTGGCCGGGGAGCTCAGCCGCTGCCCGGGATCGTGGGGCTTCTGGCTGGGCTGTGGGCAAGTCGTGTTTTCCCTCTCAAGCCTGTAATTTGGCTCCAGTCTCAACAGAGGGGATCTTGCTGCTGGGACTGCCTAGGTCCAGTTGCGTTCGGACTCTGCATTGTCCCAGGAGTTGTCAGTGCCAACTGTGAAAACAGCTTTAACTTTAAAAAAAAAAACAAACCTCAAAAAATCCTGAGTTATGCAGCCCTGCTGTGGTCTGTAGCAAATAATCCTTGCACACACTGGTTAATTGTTCATCCATTAACCGGCTGCGTCAATTAATCTGACAAGAGGAGCCCGGCTGTACCTGGCACGGCGAGGAGGAGGAGGAGGGAGGATGCACATCCTTTCCATGTTGGCTCCTGTCCACGTGCTCTTCCTCCAGCCCTGTCGATGTGGTATTTGTCTGCTGGTTTCCTTCGAGTGTGAGTGCTGGCACGGCACGGACGGAGTGTGCTTGGGCTTCTCTTCTCTTTGACCGTGCAAACCTCTTCTTTGGGAAAGCGCGTTAAGTTTCCATGAAGCAAGAGCCTCTCTTCGGACTTAAAAAAAACCGAACTGTGTTTTGTTTCTAAATGTGAGTACAGACAGAAGAAATACAAAGCAAGATGCTCCTTTTATTTCCAGCTAGAGATGGCCAAAAAAATTAGTTGTGTGGAGTGCCGAGCGGGAATTAAAGTAGGGTTTTATTGTACGTGCCTGTGCAGAGCAGGGAAGCGCTGCTGCCTGGCATCCTCACCCAGGATTATTTTGGAAAACCTGATAGCGTGACCTCCCTCCCAGGAATGCTGTTTATTTATGTCTGCTTTCTAGGGAGAAAATCAAACATCCGAAGCCAGTCTATATCTGGTGGAATGACTGCTAGAAGAAAATAAAAATGAATGTTTTGAGTAGCTGAAGTCCCCGGCAGTACGTTGTTAGTAGTAGGTGAAATTTAAAGCCTCTGGCTTTCGGCTGAGCCGTGGTGAGGGGGGTGTGGGCAGCGCTAGTGCCAAATTCCCACAGCAGGGAGGCTGTGCAAACTGGGTAGAGCAGCGGGTAACATTGGGGGCCTCATCAGCCTACGATTCAGTGTCTCCTTCTGCGAGGATTAACGCACATTCCTTTTTCTGCCCTTCCCGGGTGGAAGGGGAATGAGGTACCTGGGGTATAAGCGTGTGGGTTTGCGTTTGAATTGTTCAGACAGGTCTCCTGAAGTGATGTGCTGGTCCAACGAGCCCCCAGGCTGGTCCTAAAGCCACCTGTGCTCTGGTGACATTGCCAGCCTGCTGTGATGGCATTGCCGGCCACCCGTGGAAGGTGGCAGAGCCGCCAGCACCCTCAGGGCCCTCACTTCCCCAGTGAAGCTGTTGATTCTCTATTTACTTTGGTAGAAGAGATTGACTCAGTTTTTCTTGATTCAAGCCTGTGTGCAAATTGATTTCTTTTTTTTTTGTTTTTCTGAAGGCAGCTGATTTCAGCATGTTTTTGAGCTTACATGATACCAGCCTTATGCAGTAATAAAATTATGTACTTGTTTCAAGAGGAAATGATAATAAAGAATGTTCTTTCAAAAGTAGCTAAACACATGAATTATTAAAATCTTACATTATTTCCAAATTACAGCATCTCCAATTCTTTCTATGGAGTTCACTCAAGAATAATTGCACAGTGTTCTTTGCAGAATTTAACATGAGAAATGTCACCTTTTTTTTTTTTTAAACAAAAAGAAAATCGTTCTTTCGCACAATGTAAGAGCTTCCATTGGTATAAATGGGCATCCTTGTGTTGGCTTCTGTAAGATGTTGCCAGTTTGTCCTGCCCATATTTTTTCAGCGTAGCTGTTGAGCTGTGACATTTATTGCAGAGCAGAGCAAAGATTGCAGGGACTTGTCACATGGATGCCCAGGAGCTGGAGCTTGGCTGCCTGCAGGGACCAGCAGCCCGGTCTGCAGCCCCATGGTGAGCTTCAGAGCCTGGAGGAGGAGGAGGAAGATGAGGAAGCTTTACAAATACTCACAAGCGCTGAAAGCTTGTGTCAGTGTTAGTGGAGATGCCTCACATCTTGATTCTTTCTGTTTTTTTTTATTTTTTAAATTTTCTTCTTCCTTCCCTGTTTCTGTCCTGACTCACACTCCTGGCGTGGGTGGGTGGGGATGAAGATGGGAAGTGCTGTAGTCGTCAGCGCCCAAACTTCTCAAAGTTGGCCACCACCCTGACTGGACACGCCTTCCCTGCACCCGCTGTCCCCATCACGGAGGAGTGGTGGGCTGGTCCTCTGCAGCCCCCGGGGCTGTGTAAGGGGTGCAAGCTCCTTGGGGTCTGTTGGAGGGGTGAGGACAAGCTGCAGCATCCACCCATGTTGCACCCAGGCTTTCTGTGGCCATCGGAGTGCCCTCAACTCCACTCTGCTCTGCGGATGTGGGCCCTCATGGCTGTGACTTTAGAGCTTGCTGAGAGGATGGAGCGTGGGAGAGCACAGGCGGTCATGTAAGGTGTGTAGAAATAGAGGAAATATTAATAATGCCAGGAATTTGTACCGCTAGTTCCATCAAAGGAAGAACATTTAACAAAAACGCCTACTGATTTTCTGAGTGAGCTTTTCCTCCGTGCAGCCTAACCTGAGAAACAGCATTGTGTGAACTAGGCCTAGGATTTGTCCAGGCATTGATAGGATTTGTGCTTTTTCTGGTGCATTGTCATAATTACAGAGATTGCCAGGATGACCAGGCGAGTTGGTGCAGAAGCTTCCTTGCTTTCCCTTTGAAATCAATAACTGAAGGTACTCCTAAGCCACAACCAACACTCTGCAGGTTTTTACAGCTGGAACATGAAATATTGTGTGTTTTCTGTTTTAACGTATAACCAGAGTGTACAAATCCTGTGGTCAGTGGCATCGGGGGAAATTTTCTTTTGTAGCCTGAAGCTACCTTTGATTTTTTCACTGCTCTAGGCAGTGGACTACTGTAGGTGCAGGGCTGGGTGTTTTGTATTGGGTGTGTAGGATGGGGATAGTTGGGATGAGTGTGGGTAAGGGGCTGGAGGGAAGATGGGGCCACACGCTGCTGGAGGTTTCCCTCAGCCCTGCTGTGCTGAGAGGGTATGATGACATCCCTGCTCCTTCCTCCTCCCCAGTGCCCCGTGGCTCCAGTGTGTGAGTCCCTGAGATGTCACTGAGAGCTGAAAGCCATGCAGCTACGTCAACACTGAAGAAAATCGCTGCAGACATGAGCAACATCATCGAGAGCCTGGACACCAGGGAGCTCCACTTCGATGGGGAGGAGGTCGACTCGGAGGTGCTAAATGACCCAAAAGGTGCCGGTGAGTTGACATGCGTACATTCTCTCCCTGTGTCCTGCCTGGATTTCATAACTGATAATCTGTTGACCTCAGTGGTTTTACCAAGGCCAGCCGTTGGCCCTGCTTTAGGACCAGGAGGCGTTACTCTTGGCTCTTGAGCTCTTCAAGTCAAGTCCCTTCTGTGAAAGCTTGTCTTTAAGCTCTCTGAAATAAAACCTGGTATGTTTTAGTGGAATTAATGCTGTTGTGTAAATGCCGCCATGTTAAAGTATTGCAACTATGTGCTGGCCTTGGTGGCTTCAAGGCTGTTGAGCTAACGAGGTTTGTGGTCCTTCCAGTGTGCATTCCCTTCTCTGCCATCTATCACACCCATGGGTTCAAAGAGCCGGGCACGCAGACGTACCTCACGGGATGTCCTGTTCGAGTGCGCGTGTTGGAAGTTGAACGCTTTACTTCCACGAAGAAGGTCAGAACTTCCAGAAATTTCATGTACTTTCTGTAGAACTCTATTAAAATATTGCTTGTGGGTTAATTTTGCACATGGTTGTTCATGGGCTGCGGAAGCAGGAATGCCTGTGTCTCAGAAAAACGTTCAAGAGAGGAGGTTTCCTGTCTGTTTATAAAACCTAATAATAATAAAGCAGCAGAAGAAATGATGAGACAGAATGATCCTGAAGTAAAATTGAATGAGGACTCTTTAGATGAACAGCTGCAGGAAAATGCCTTATTTCAAAGCTGCCTCCCGTGTGGTGGTGTTCTCCTGCGCAGGTACCAAGCCCCAACGTTTACACCATCGAGCTGACCCATGGAGAGTTCACATGGCAGGTGAAAAGGAAGTTCAAGCACTTCCAGGAGTTTCACAGGGAGCTGCTGAGGTACAAAGCCTTCGTGCGCATCCCTATCCCTACCAGGAGGTGAGTGTGCAGCCGTGCAGACATGGTGGGCTTTGGGAAGACGTGATCTTCTTTTCTTTTTTAGTAGTGTATTGGTTTGGCTTCACTAATCTTGTTTACTTTGCTGTAAGGAGGAGAAGGCAGAAAAATTTAATCTCTACAAATATTTAGCAGCTATAATAAATATATTTAATCCCTATGTATTTAGCAGCGATAACCTAAGCGGTGCAAGCATCTCTGCTGACCCACAAAGCACGTTGGGTCCCAGGTTATCAGCTTTTAAGCTGAACTTGCCGTGAACTGGAGGAAGGGTTATGCTAATGGAAATTATTGGCGCTATGTGGTTTTCTGCTGGCACGGGCTGGATGGGGGGGTCCTGGCCATGGTGCTCAGGGTGGCTGGAAGCCTAAGGGGGGCCATGGGAAGAGACAAGTTGTGGGTCAGCAAGAGCATCCTGCTGTGAGGAAATGTAGAGAGAGGATATAGGGAAAGGTGAAATTATGAGGCGTTAAAGGCTGGGGGAACATAATGCCCTAAAAGTAGAGTTAAAAGGGTAAAAGGAGGCCCTGACAAATCAAACTCTGATGTTTCTGTGTTGTATTTTTGCTTGTGAGCCAGTTGGAGCATACTGGCTGTTTTTAAATGTATCCACACTTCCTTTTTTTTTTAATTTTGCTTTCCTGCCCACCCATCTCTCGGTGAGTTTGGATGGAAAAATAAAAGCATCACAAAAGAAGGGTTATGTATGGAGGCACACATGCACTCACAGTACTAAGGCTCTATGTCGGGGTTTGGTTTTCCTTCCAGTCACACAGTGAGAAGACAATCCATCATAAGGGGAGAACCGAGGCAGATGCCGAGTCTGCCGCACACCGCGGAGAGCACGGTGCGGGAAGAGCACTTCTCCAGCAGAAGGGTAAGCGGCCAGCTGGGTCTGCGGGGGCTGGAGGGGTGCTCTGAGATGCAGAGATGCCAGGCAGGTTGCTTGCAAAGCCACATAATGTCAAAGCCCTTGTTTTATTATCATTGAAGTATTTTGCTTGACAAACTTAGTCCAGTTTTAACACCAAATTCTTCCCCATGTAAAAAGAAGGGTGCTGTTCCTGGGGTTCATACGGTTCATACGCAATTGAGGAAAACCACGATGCTCAAAGTGGCCATTCCCCTCCTCCCACCTGCTCTGATTTAAAGATAGAAGAGGCAGTTCACAGAGTCAAGTTGTGTGATGGAGGCAGCCCCACGGCCATCAAAATCTGAGAGATTTCAGTCCTGTCCCCCTCTGAAAGAGGAGATGACAGTCAGGCTGTTGATGCTGAAATGGGTAATTTTAGCCGAGGCACACGTGTTCTGTGTAACTTCATCAGATGTTGACAGATGGGCCCTTCTATGAAGAGGGTGGATGTCTTCCTACCTCTTCATGGCAGCTTTGCTGTTTAGAAGAAAAAAAAAAAAAAGGGAAAAAACAAGTCTGTAAAAAAATGCTGTGTTTGTTCACCCTGTGCTTATCGTTCTCTTGCTGCTGTTCACTCCCTCCCTGGGCTTTCTGCCACTGAAGCCTCAGGTCCCAAAAGGTTGTGTCTCATGGCTGTGCAGTTCAGATAACCCTCCCTGCTGTGCACGGCTTCACTGCTGTGTGGGAAGTTTCAGGAGAGAGATGTTGGTTTCAAAGAGGGAGAAAAATGTTTTCTAGATCCTTCCCCCCACACCTTGGTTTCCTTGTGCGAATCTCACAGCTTTCACCATGAGGATGAGTACCCCCACTGCCCACCTGGGTACCTCAGTGCCGTGATGCTAACGTGGAGAAGGGCGAAAGTCCTAGTGGCATTTGTTTCTTTTTAGTTTGTTTTGTGTCCTATAGGACTCTGCCTGATTCCCTGTGCCCAGACAGCTTAATCTCTTCTTTGCCCAGTTACCATAGGGTTGGGAAGAGAATTCTCTCTTCTGTAATGGTTTCTTCTCTTCTCCTCTCCTGCCTGGCTAGGGCATTCTCTCCAGTGACCAGTGGCCTGGCTGCTGCCCGCTCCGTGGCTTTGGGACAGGGCAGCGTGGTCACCGTACTCCTCACCCCGTGAACCCTGCGATTTCTCTCTCAGTTGTGTCTGAGGCTGTGTTTCCTCACAAAGCTAATTTGTGTGGGGCAGAAACAGTGGGGACTGATTTGTATTTAAAATTGTTCTGGAGCTTGGGTTCAGTCAAGAAAGCTGACCTCTAAAACACCAGTGCCAAGGAACTGGTCTGCTGGTGGACGGTACAAACGTGAATCCGTGCACAGTAAACAACCTGTGATCCAACTGTTTGTGCTGCTGAGCTATGCTCTTCTGTGAGCACGTAATAATGTATTTATTTATCTGTTCAAACTGAAAAGCACGACCAATTTCTTGGTTGCTTCCTAATGCCAGACAGTTGAAATGTGGATTTTTTTTTTTTCTTGAAAATTCCTGCATCTTATCTGAAGTTTCAATGTTTTAATTGTAGAAACAACTGGAAGACTACTTGACAAAGATCCTAAAAATGCCGATGTACAGGAACTACCACGGAACTGTAAGTAGACATTAATTTACTTAAATACTTTAAGAGTATTTGCTTTACAAATATTGAATTCATTGGAAGAAGACATGGAGCTTGTATAAGAAACATTTTACAGCCATTTTGCAAGCATTTTGGCTTAGCTGATTTCTCCAACATGGATGTAATACAATTAAAACCGAAGGAATAGAGTGAAGGGCTCACTCTTGGAAGTTGCTGTTATAACACTGTGATAACCTCCTCAGGGTAGCCCAGCCCCAGAAGCTGATTGCACGTTTATGATGTAGTGGAATCCTCTTTAATTCTGAGGAGTGTTTAAGATAGTAAGTTTAAGTTTTAAATACTTAATTGGAGTCCAAACCATATTTGTAATCCTTCCTTCAGTCTGGGCTTTGTGTTTGGTCCTGGGTGCAAATTTGTCTCAGGTTCCTATTCTGTGCAATTTCACTGGACATCCATGATGCTGAGTTTCTATGAGCGATATCCATTGGCCTCTGTGGGTATTTTGTTGCTTCCGAAAGGAGATGGCAATTGGTTTATTTCCCCAAGTCAATAGTCTCTTTGAAATGAGGAGAGATGTCAAATCCAACTTCAGGCCTGTTTTAAGTGAAAATATTTCCTTTGAAAGCCATCCTCAATATTTCTTCAGTAGTCCTCACCTGTCAGCCACAGCTGTAACATCTCCCTGGGATGCTAATTTATTTGCCCTTTTCTTGGCTGCCTAATGACTGCGTTACTCCTTCTTTTGTATTACCAGCAAAACCCGATGTATACATTGAGTAGCTGCAGAGCCTGGTGACATTTCTGAACAAGGTGTCATAACTGGGAACACTGGGTTTTCAAACCAGCAAGAAATGTAGACTAAACCTGGGGCGTCTGTAGCAGCCAGTTCTTCTCTTCGGTTTTTGTTGTTTGGTAGGAATTCTGCTCTTTTGCAGGATTTCAGTTGTGTAGAAATGTTGGGCAGTGCATAGCTGGACATCATGCCCAAAAGCAGTGTGTACTCTTATTGCAGAGCTTGGTGTGTTGAGACCTGTGTGTTACATGGGACAAAGTGCTCGTCCTTTGGGTTGGCCAGGGTGCTTTGGGTTGCAAGAAGTCTTCAGATCTGGGCTGAGAGGAGCTGTGTTTCTTAGGCTGCTTCTTTTGGGGACAGAATGTGGAGCTGAAGTCCAGTGTAGTCAAGAGCCATGTTAGTCTGCACGTGGAAAACAGTCATCTTGTTCTAAAGGCAAGATTAGGATAACTTGGCGATTTTGATCAGTAGCATATGCAAAGCGGGGGAGAGTTATTTTGCAGTGCAGATCCGTCTTGTCACTCTTAGGCAGGCGTTGCTTTTTTCAAATATTTTGGAGAATTTCTGCTTGTGTAAGAACGTGGGTGATCTTTTGACCAGGCTGTGGTTTGAGGCGAGCTGCCACGGTGGGGGCCGGGTGAGGAGACGAGCGGTCCTGCCTTGCCCGGGCAGCTGTGGGGTGCTCTCCTCCTCCTGCGCTGAATCGCCCTTCTGTCGCCAGCCCTTGGAGCCAGATGTCACTTTGCACATAAATTCTCAGTTTATTGTTGGCTTTTGCTGCGTTTGGCCACAGCGAAGTGTTCAGTAAGGACTTTGCTACTAATGGCAGAGCTGTTAAGTGCCTGCAGATCCTGCAGGCAATGCTGAAAGGAAAATGTTTCCTTTTAAAAAACCTACCAAAACAACTCCCACCATTCTCAGACTAGAGACTAAAGTGAAGTTTTCTGGCATTTTCCTTGGAGCTGTATTTGTCCTCCTTAGAACAAAATGAGGGCTTTGCTCTTCCTGTGGTTGAGACATCTTTTGCCTGAACACTGACAAATGCCGTAACTGTCTCAGTCTTGGAGCACATTTTGACTCCTACGTGTTCCTCTCGTAAAATCCACGCACTGTGTGTTTTAAAATCCTGAATCAAGTCAGACATGGGGTTGCAATGGCAAGCTGCGACCTGCCTGATGCGTAACCCTTGGTCTTTGTGAAGAGCCTGCTTGGGTCAGTCGTATCTCCTGAGAGATATTTTTGCATCTGACCTGCATGATTTAATTAATTCACTTTTTATTTTTTTTTTATTTTGCATTTGCCGTTAATTTCTTATTTGTCAGTGAGAGGGTCACGTTTTATACGCTGTCTCAAGGACATGCCGTGCACTGGGAGAGTCAAGGCTGCAAGTCGAGCTTGTAGTGGTTTTGCAGACCTGAAGTCCCTGCTGGGTTGAGGATCAGGTCCATGGTGACCACACAACACTGTAGAGGTTGTATGTCCTCTAGCCTTGCTAGGTGACACTCCTGCAGGCTGTGGGAATAGAACCTACTGAAGCATCGTCATTTAGAGAGGTACCAAGTGTCCTGGCTTTGACTGGGTAGCTCTGGTAAAATTTGCAGGCTTCTCATGTTTCCCTTAGTTTCGCAGCATTCATTGTAGCAGAGTATTTTGTGTGGAGTTCACAAAGAGGTTGGTAGATTCATTGTATTTTGTGATCAGATCCCAGACTTCAGAGCCTTTCATTATTATTTTTTTTTTCCTTTTGGCTATGTGACTTATGATTAAATCTCATGTCTTCTAGTCCTTTCCAAAACCTTTTAATAGTACTTTTGAGCTGAAGTGCTTCAAGACAATTACTGTTAAAATGAACGTTGTTTGAATCTCAGTGTGTTAATTGTCCCCACTTTTTTTTCTGGGAAATGGAAATTGAGGGAATATAGCCCAAAACCGTTGGGAAACTGGGCCCCTGGGCTTGGATGTATTCTATATAAAAACTTTATTGATTGGACTTTTGCATAATTTTTTTTGTATTAGCTGCAGTAGTTGGAAGATGCCTAAGCAAAATAAAAAATGAGATTTGGTTGAACGAAAGTATGTCTGTCTGTAATGTTTTGCATGAGCTTTAGTGAGTGAGTGTCAAAACCTCATCTTACGTGAAAGTGGTACAATGTAAGAACAGCTCAGATGTCTGAGTGGCTGCTGTTTTGCCTCTGATATGGCACTTGGGTCTGCAGACTGTTGCAAAGGTCCCTGCTCAACCCTTCAGTATTTTTAGCTATTGCACTTAAACCTTAGGACATTTAATACTTCTTCTTAAAATTGGGTTTAGTATAAGACATTTTTTGTGTGTGTGTGTAAGAAACAGCTGGCATCTTTTGCTGAACAATATGATCCTGAAGTGTGGTGTAATTTCATTTTATTGCTATCCACAGCTACTCATCAACTCTTTATGGTTTTTTAACCCACTAAATTAAAAACAAGAGTCAAAATGAAAACACAGTGTAGAGCTGCTGAATTCTTTCTGAAATGCGGATGCTCTAGGAAATTTTTGCTTGCATAAATCATGAATGCTTGACATTGCTGGCAGGATGGGACAGTTTAAAACAGTGGCTCGTTGCAGCTGGTTCTCCACCTTTTGTAGCTTATCTTTCTGCAGCTGATCGCTCCTGTCTGTTTTGTTTGTTTTTTTTTTCTTTTTATTGCTACAACAATGTCATTGAAACTGCATTCTCTAGGCCTGTATCTCATATTTAAAATATTCTGCTGTGGATCACTCTGAAACCAGAGTGGGATGCCGGCTCCCCGGGGAGGCAGCTGGGCAGTGCAGGAATTCAGATGTGATGGAGATGAAAGCCCCTCACTGCTCTGTCTTCCCCTCTCAGTTTTTCTGACAATGATGAGCACCTCGGATGAAAGGCACTGTAGAAATAAAAATAGCTAATGCAGCAATAATCATAATAATAAATCATTCGATCAGGTATTTTCCACCGCACTGAGGAATTTTCCTTCTAACTAGTGGAATTTGGTTTTCTACAAGCCAATGCTTCCAATTGAAGCTGCTTGATGAATGTGTTGGATGGGCTCCTGTCACTGTTGTAGCTATTTCAAAGACTCCTTGGCTGAAGAGCAGGCTGCTGTGCTGCCAGACAATCTTTCTTTAATTTTTATGTAGTAATAGTTCTGTGTCTGCAAGTATTTTTTATTTTTTCTTCCTGGTTTTTCTTTTTCCTTCTTTGAGGACAATTATTTCTCTGCATGCAGCGCTCCTCAAATTGCTGCCAGGTTTTTGGTCGCAGCCAACATTTTCAAAGGGTTTTGACATTTGTGTGTGGCTTTTTTGTGTGTGTGTGCCCGCTCAGAGAGAGATGTCTGGGTTTCTGCTTTGTCTGATGAGGAATGCCGGCCATGTTCTGAAGAAATGAAAATAGGATCCAGGGCAAAGAACTGGCCTGAGGCTTTGCTTGGGACTCTGATAAGAGTTTGTAGGACACGCTGGGTTTTCAGATGCTCCCCATCCCACTCCGAGTGTCACTGCAGAAACAGCTCAAACGTTTGTAGGTCATGGCTGGTGCTTTTCCAGAGCGACAGCGGTGACAGCAAGATTGTTAGTAAAAGCATGAACTAACTTGTTCTAGCCAGTTTCTGAAAACAGGCCGAAATCAGCCAAAACCGAGGGCATTAAATTTGCCTCTACTGAATAGAGGTTACTTTATATCCCTGAGCTACTCGAAAGAGAATAACAAGTCTTTTGTTCTTCTCCATGGCCTTATAAGTTGGGGAAGGTCCCAGGAGCAGCAGAGGGTGAGGAGGAGGAAGGATTATTTGTCCTACTGACGGTTCTGTGGGGCAAAAATGATGGTGTTGGGAAGGGAGCCTGAGCAGGCCTCGCCATAACTGTGAGACAGACTTTTGCCCCAAATTGACTCATACTCTTTGTTATACTTAGTGTTTTAAAAGATCTCTGAGACTTATTGCTCCACCCATGTAATTCCTGTGCAAAATCAGATTTTGCTGATGAGGTTTGCCAAAGAGCAAGTGATGGTGGCCATTTTGAAGGAGACCCCTTCCCTGGGTGCTGGCCCCGGAGCTGCTGTGGGGCGTGGGTGGGCATGGCCTGAAGCCAGCCCTGAGGCTGTCTCGTGTCCCGGCTGCGGTTGGGAGCGTGGGTTGAGTCCTGGGCTTCGGTCCCAGCAGGCTTGGTTGCCAAAAGATGTGGTTAGAGGGTTCTCTACAGCTTGCTGCCTGACCAAAGAGGAGAGCAGCTCCTGCCCTCGCCCTGCCCTGAGCACCTTCCCGCACTCGGACAATTTTATGCAATAATAAATTAAAAATGTCTGGGTGCAGATAAGCCTCTGCTGTGCAAGGCAGCTCCTTCACAGGGCTGCTCCTGCCCAAGCCCTGTCCTGCACGGGATGCCTGGGGCAGGCGTTTCTCCCTGCTAATGGGGCCCAGGGCTGATAACCAGCAGACTGTCAGGAATGTCCCGCTGTGCCAAGAAAAGCCTGCTGGCTCAAAATCGCCCGGTGTCCTATTTTTAGAAGTGAATGTAATTGTGCTGTGCTTTCTCACCGGCTTTGCTTGTCGTTTGGTTCCTCTGCCATCTCTGCTGAGGCAGGAGGAGCTGCAAGTTGCTTGAATTTGAGATTTGCTGGTAAACCTGAGAGTTTGCCATGGGTTCCCCAGGCTGTGCCTGCTGTGGAGCTCTGTGTGGACCAGCAGAAGGCATGGAGGATTGCTTGAACTTGCTCTCCTCCTGCCCTGCTGTGGCTTTCCGGTGGGTTTTCCGCTTGAGGGGCTGGATGGGGCAGTGGTGTGTGTAGAGCACTGAGTGGGAGCGACCCGCTGTGATGGTCTTGGAGGATGCTCGTGGGCTGAGGGGCTGAACCTCCATGGTGCTCCCAGCCTGGGGGACATCTGCTCATTCCCTTTCAGCCTTTCTGTGAGAGTCACTGGAGGAAGGAGAGGATTCAGGCAGCCGGACAGGTTCACACAGACCCCTAGACAGTGTCAAACCTCAGTCCTCATTTCAGCCAGTGATCGAGGAGTGACGATACTGGTGACTCCCTGTGATACATTTGGTCTTGATTGTCCTGGTTGCATGAAATGTTTTCTCCAAAGCACGTTTAAAATAAGCAAACAAACTAAAAACCCAACCAAACTACTTTTCTTGGTCTTTTTGAAGATGCTTAAGTGATGGTGGGTAACTTCTGCTCAGGATCTTCTGTAGATTCTGTCTTTATGACAAGTGACTTTGATGAAGCAAAGTATTTTGTGTATTTTGGAATTCATGAAAGATGAGGGAATCTTTTTCTCTTTCCCCAGATGGAGTTCATTGGAGTAAGCCAGCTGTCATTCATCCATGACCTAGGACCTAAGGGCATGTGAGTTGTGAGCTGTCTTTGTGAGTTACGATTCACCAAGAGCGTGACTTTTATAACTATTGTTCAAATTAATGGCTTTCCTTGCCAATAGCTGACGGGGCAATATTTTGCCATCCAGATAGAAAAAATTATTAATGTTCGCACAGAAGCGATGCAACTTTGGGAAATAGTTTTGAGAGCAGGCTGCTTTGCAAGATGTGGGCTGCAGCTCTCAGGCTGGCTTGAAGGGTTTCTCCCCTCCCTGCAACCTGTACACTCACTTCTTCTGCTAGTGCTATGAAACAGGACTCTGCATTTCTTAAATCTTCACAATTTCCTTCTCGGGGGTTATTTTTTTCCTTCTTCCCGCATTCAGGGCATGGCACGGCAGCTGCTTGGGCACGGCTGGAGGCGGCAGGAGCCATCCCTGGGCAGAGGGGCTGGGGGGTTCAGCAGGCATCCACCACCCAAGAGCCCCCCTGCACCTCCAGGCGAGCCACGCCACCCGTCCTGACTGTGTTTCTGTCCTTGCAGAGAAGGGTTGATCATGAAGCGCTCCGGGGGCCACCGCATACCTGGCCTGAACTGCTGCGGCCAGGGAAGGATGTGCTATCGATGGTCCAAAAGGTACTGCTGGGATGGCGAAGGTGGCGATGCTGCGTTCTCCTCGGGCACACGTACAAAAATCCTCATTTGTCTTTTTCTCCCAAAAAGTGTCTGAAGGAGATTCGTGCTTTTCTATGAAAGCCATGGATTTTCACGTTGAAAGGGTCGGTAGGCTGTTCACCCCCTTGCCTTCTTGTGTGGAGGATGGTGGGGTTTTTCTTCTGTTTTGGAGTTCGTAGAAGGGATATGTTGCTCCAGAGGAAACCTGGAATTTCCTACAGCCCCCAGCTGGCAGAAATGGCAATAATCCCTTGGTTTGTGTGTGCCTTTGGGAGGGGACGTGGCCGGTGAGACTGCCCCGGTCACATTTCTGCCTGGTTTTCTGAGCTTCCCTTCCTCAATTTCCAAAAAGAAAATCGATTAGTTAAAATACTATCTGGGCTGTTTTGGTGCTGGATTAAATTAGATGTGACACACAGCAGTAAGGAGCTCTGTTTGGTGCCATTAACCTTGATATTAAATACATCGCCTCTTCCTTATTATGGCACGTTTTTAAATGCCGGTGTTTTCACGGGAGTTTTCACCGTTCCTATGTCCCTTCCTGCTCTAGGCTGGTGTAACTTACTGTCCTTACCCCTTAACCTTCAGTGTTAGATCTCGGTGTGTCTTAGGGCTGCAGCGCAGGGAGGTGTGTGCTACAGAAGAGTATGTGTGTTATCAGCTGGCATCCAAAAAATGCAGAGGTATTTCCTGGAGTTTGCCCTTCCCAGGCAAATCTTTCCTTTGAAAATCCAAATAGCATATATCTGCCCTCTAGCTACAATTTCTTGGTCTCTAAGAGATTCCTCAAGCATTATCCACCTTTGGATTTTAGTATTGACAATAGGTTGTTGTTAGTTTATCTTAAAAAAATTCTGGTTTCCTGCAAAAGCTTTCTATGTTCCTGTGAAGAAAAGGTCCTGTTTCTTAGTCTTTCGATGTTTCTTAATGTAATTTTACAAGAAGATCTCTGCACAAGGAGATGAGGATGTGACCTTCTTCCAGGTCAAATTGTTAAATTGTCACCGATTATTTTTCCTCTTATATGGAAAAAAAAAAAAGCCTTTTCTTCTCAATACCCTCAATTAACTCTCCCTTATCTTATGCAAACCTCAAGCTTTGGGGGGACGATAGCACACACAGCTCCGATGGATCTCAATTTTCCTTTAGAGCCTAAAAAAGGGGCAGGAGAAGTGTTTGAGTGGGATTGCGTGCAGAATAATATCAGATAACACCAAGTCCCTGCCACGGCCTGCCGGGACTGACAGCATGTGCGTCAATAAATAAGCAAATAACAGTAATATTTCCTGGAGAGGGTTATTTAAGTGAAGGATTTTAGGACATATCAAGCTGGGGACACAGCTCCCCCCACCCGAGCATGGGACAGACTGTGGCCATCCTTTTCCCACAGCAGCTTTGCTGTAGGCATTGGGGGTGTGCACTCCAAATTTTATTTCATTTATCATAGCGGGTTGGGCGTGTTATGGCCACAGGGGCTGTGGAAGGGGATGCAGAGGAGGAGATTCAGACGACGCTGTGAACGGGCATGGGCAGGACTTCTTGGGCATGGAGAGCTGCCTGGGAAAAACAGAAAGGGGAATGCTTGGAAGTGTATCCTGTGGGAATGAGATTATGGGCCAAATAAGGAGGGGAGGTATTTTGTCACCAAATGAGAGGTGATGCTGGGACAACTCTTTCAGGGCCCTGAAAGAAAAGAAAAAAATACGAGATTTGAAAGTGGAGCTGAGCTAACTAAAGATACAAGAATGAACAGATTTTTTCAGTATTTTCTGTTGCTTTGTGTGTTTCTGAGTGTGCAGAAAAATGAGGAGAGGCTGGTTACCCCAGCTACGCCGCAGGGGGGGGAAAAATTAGAAATGCCATTCACAGTGAAAAATGTGGGTTTTTTTCCTGGAGTTGCCTTCAGGCTACAGTATTTATGTAAAACCTGCCGGTCATCTCTCATCATGTGTTTTTAACAGGGTGCCTGTTGCTTGGCAATAAAAGCTTTCCAGAATGCCTCGTTCATATATTTTGATAGGAGTTAAAGTGATTCTAGCATCATAATTAATGTTAGAAATGTCATGTAACTCCCATGTAGCACAAAAGCTGAATAAAAATCTGAGATGGAGGAATCCTTTTTGCACCTTGCCCAGTGTTGCAGCACCTGACTGGGAGGTTTGTGGGCAGGGATTGATTTCATTAGACAAGGAAACCTGTGTTTTCGAAGACTTTTGTAAAAAGAAGTCATGCAAATAACTCTGAAAGTCTTATATCGAAATCAAAGTCATTACCCAAGTTCATAAAATAGGCACTTTTCTGCTCAAGAAAACCATACCTTGGACTAGCCCCTGGAAAGAAGTTTTACCATTTAGTTGAACACTTTCTTTTCCCTGATAAATGATTTGCAGTTGTTTTGAAGAAAACGCTTTTCCATTCTATTGGCTTTTTTTGTGGCTCGTATTTTGAAGGTGAAATCCAAGTGACCTGGTTGCTGTGCCCGTACAGGTGGCTGGTGGTGAAGGACTCCTTCCTGCTGTACATGAAGCCAGACTCCGGGGCCATTGCCTTTGTCCTGCTGGTAGATAAGGAATTCAACATCAAGATAGGCCAGAAAGAAACAGAAACTAAGTATGGGTTGCAGATCGACAATCTCTCTAGGTAAGAATTGCAAACTCTGAAAACCTTCTTAGTTTGCTTTTGCTTTTTTAAGGAGGAATCGATGCTTCTCTCCGAGAGGGGTTAACAAGACGCCCTGGGCTGATCCGGTGCGGCTCAGTTTCCCGCTGCTGGTGTGTTGATACCTGCTGGGCCTTTGGCCTGCCATGCTGATCGTTTCCGATGTCTTAATGAGGCATTTGGAGGCTCAGCTGTTGTTTGTCCAACCTTGCAGTTATTGCTTGGTTATTGCTCGGGCCTGGGGGCACGGTGCACGTTGAGTTGCACGGTCTGTTTTCGCAGCAATTGCTCTATGGTAATTTTCTAGGGACTTTGTTCCTTTATGCTGCAAGCAGAGACGTGTTCTTCTACATCCTAACCAGAGTATTATCCAAAAGACGTGCTAGTGGGCATGAAGAGATATTTAATATTTTTATGGTAGCGTACAGTAGAAATTAATCTTTTAAAAAATACAACATTAGCTAGATCCAACTCTCCTCCAAGTTAAGTTGATGCTATTAATTTAAATCTGGGAGGGTTGTTTTTTTTTTTTTTAATGCTCGGCAGTGCAATACTGTGGTAGTTGCTCGGAGCAGGTCAGTGCTGATGTAGTTATGTGCAAACAAAACAAGCAAAGTCCTTACTTTTTGCTTAAATAAATATGACTGATACAAGTGTATTTACCAACGTGTGTAGACAGCGAGGAGCAGCCCAATTAAATGCACGTGGCTTCAGCACCCTGCCCTGTGCGCCGTCTGTTTTACAGGTCGCTGATTTTGAAGTGTAACAGCTACAGGCATGCCCAGTGGTGGAGGCAGGGCATAGACGAGTTCATTCGGAAACACGGCAAGGACTTCCTCACAGAGCACCGCTTCGGCTCGTACGCGGCCGTGCAGGAGAACACGCTGGCCAAGTGGTGAGGATTGCGGCGAGGCTGCGACCGGATCGCGGTGCCTTGGGTGCTCTTACCCACAGCAGGAGCGGCGCACGCCTGCCTGCGTTAGCCTGGGTCTGAGGGATAGAGCTGGTAGCATTCGGTAGCTGTAGGGGCTGATGATAATTAGAGAAGATGGGAAAAATGAGACTTTCTTCACTTCACTAGCAGTACTGGTGACAGGAGTGCTTTGATCCTCTTATGGCTTTGCGTTTTGTTAATAGCATTTTGAAACAGCAAGTTTCATTTGAATGTGAACATGTTGGGTATTTATTATCATAATATGATAATGTTATGAGTTAAAACCAGAGCTGCTCTTCCATTAAGATATTCCTGGCTTCAATTTTATCCCAGTTTCTGATTCTGGAAATGCTGTTTCCTAAGGGTTTAGGTCTGTCAACTCTGGGTTGTAAGCCCACAGTAACACTGGTGCTATTGAAAACAACTGCCTCTTTGGCTACTCCCTTCTCCTTAGCTCCCTCCCAAAGCAACTGTGCTGCAGCCTGTCCTGCCTGTGCTCTTCTGTATCCAATGGTCTGGTCACATCCTTTGTGCTCTGATATGCAAGATATGTCCTGCTCACCACATTTGCAAGGCTGGTTCTCATTCTGTGTGGCAGCACTGCCCTTCAAGGTACCATGGGTGTGTTCAGATGCAAGTGCTGCTCATCTGGTTGAAGACCAGCATCAGATCCAGGCCTTGCAGATTGGCTTTGTGATGAAAGAGTATCAGCAAATGCAGATTTGAGTATAGTATAAGGGTGACAACTTTGTGCACCCAGCAGTCCTATGAGAAATACTCCTGTCCATACTGTAACCTGATTGCACTAAGCCATTGCTGGAAGCACCTCAAAAAAATTATTCTAGCTGGAAGCAAACCAGCTCTCACTGCAGCTTCTGCCTTGCAGCAACCACTGCCCAAATAGTTTCTGTAAATCAAAGCAAACACCATTCTGCCGTCCTTTCCTGAGAGCCAAACCTAGCTTGCGCTTCAAGCAAAACCCAAGAATACTGTGTGCAGTTGGCAGAAATACCAAGTGGTGCTTAATTATCGCTTATTGTGCTGTTTCATTAAGCTACTAATAGCAGCATGAAATTCTCCCTGCATGTTGTCCTAATTCTTGAAATTAGGTTTGTGTTTGCTTTTGAGAAGAGAATGTAAGTGGCATTAACACAGAACCCCGTCGGTTTTCAGCTGAGGACTTTGTTTAACGAAGGGGAAGGAAACCTAGAGCTATGTGCTGTGTTTGCTTTTACAGGTATGTAAATGCTAAGTGGTACTTTGAAGATGTCGCAAATGCCATGGAAGCTGCTAAGGAAGAAATTTTCATCACAGATTGGTGGTTCGTACTTACGTATTTGGATGTTGACCAGCCATCTCTCTTGGGACGTTCCCGACAACGCGGCACTGTTTGGAGGCCCTACAGTATGGCAATGAGCCGTGCGGCCAGATGGTTTGGCAGCACACCCAAACATGTCCTCGCATTGTGTTCAAAGGCCTTTTCAGGAGGGTTGGCAGCAAAAGCGCATGCTTGAAATCAACAGCTTGGTTGTCTCCTTCCAAAGAAAGGCCTGAAGTTGCGTGAAGGCACCACCTGAATTGCAAATGTTACAGCTTGAGGTGCTCATCGGGAGCATAAATCGCTGCAAACCCAAGGGGCACGGGTATTTTTCAGTGTATGAGGGGACATGGACATTCAGACATCTCCAAACAGTGCTCTTCCCATGGGATCCTGCATGCGATCCTCCTTTCAGCTCCTCCTTGCTGTCTTGGGAAGCCTCATGCCAGCAATGAGAGCATCTTGAGGGAGGTGTGATTTTGCTCTGCTCTTAAATGGACCAGGGAACAGAAGGGAAGTTTTGTTGCCCCTTCCAAACTGTGTTGAATACTGAGATGAATGTGCTGGATGGGTCCCCAGCCCTCTGTAACGCTCCGTTATTAAAAACAAAGAGTATGACATTGGAGAGTGCATCACTCTGAGACAGGAGCTTTCACATCCACTTTGTATAAACTTCAATTTATTTGCTTCCCAAGTTGATTATTTAGGCCAGTACTTTGTTTGCAGACTACAAATACTGTGGTTTTTCCACCTCTTTATTTTCTTAGGTTGAGCCCAGAAATCTTCATGAAACGACCCGTTGTGGAAGGAAATCGCTGGCGGCTGGACTGCATCCTCAAGCGGAAAGCAGTAAGTGAGCTCCAGCTGCAACCTTCACCCTGCAGAAACCCCTTGTGCCTGCCCAGTTACAGGGTCATACTGGGACTGGAGCATTTTGGTAGGGATGAGAATTAAAGCTGGCCAAGCCTCACTTCAGATGGCCTCAGAAAACTATGTATTTTGACTTGCTCCCCGCGTTTGTGTTTGGAAGAGCTCGGAGGCAGAAGGGTAGACCCTCTGGTTGCTCCTTCCAGTCCCCAGGTTTGGGTCACTTCAACCTTGCATTATGACAGCCCCAGCTCCTGGTCAGGTCCAAGAGCGGTTGCTGTGTGGTGCTCTCCTGTGGCACATGCAGTTTAGAGGTACGGAAAAGACTAAGCACTTTGTGGCGGCTCTTGGGAGGTGGTTTGTACGTTACTGCGTTGTGCAGATCCTGTCTGTCGTTGCCACGTACTGTATCTCTGTGCTGCAGCTTTCTGAGTTGAAGCTGTGAGAGGTACTGTCAGTCTGCCAAGAAAATCAGGATGTCATTAGCAAAAAGTCACTCAGTATCATCCAGAGGTTCATGCTAACTCACTACAGCCTTCTCATCTGGTTTTCTATACTTGATACATTGCATAGATCCTTGGTACAGCTAAACATTGAAGAACTGATGTTCTTGCTGTTCACCAGTCATTCCTTGCTGTAGTAAGGAAGTGCCTGTTGGCATTAAATGTTGTCCTAGCATCCTCCAGCCCCTTTACCCCTGGTAGAGCCCCTCTTGCTTTCATCCTGCCCAGACCAAGCTGCCCAAAGCTCTTCTTGTCATAGCTCTTTCACTTCTGCTGCTGCTGTGAAAGGTAATAATATCCCTTCTCAGGTGGGGGATTCTGGTCACGAGGGTCCTGCTGCATTACTGTGGAAAAGGGATGTGAGGAAAGGGCTTCAGCAAAGCATCAAAAAAGCGTGCCAACACAAGGAACATCACATTCCCCAGAGCTGTGCTGTGGTGTTCAGCTTGTTTACAAGGAGGTGATAAACATGAACTCAGAGTCTTGGACTCTTATTTGCATTGCTGTGTTATCAGAGTTAATAAATGCTCACGTTCAGTAAGCAAATGCTTGTATAAACTTGATAAGACTTCTTTTCCCCTCTCTTTTAATTTCTCCTTCTCTGCTGTTCCTTCTGAAGAGAAAAGCTCAGACCTGCTGTTGACTTGGTGCCTTTTCTGGCACTCCTGGCCAGGATTCCCATGCAAAGCTCTGTGCTGTTGTGCACTCTCCTTTCTTGTGCAGCACTTGGAGATGTGAGAAAGCAACCACAACCACTAGTTCTGTTTTTCTTTTCTTTAAGCGTTTTCATCCTGGAAAACAGTTCATTTTGTTGCTGGTTGTGTGTTGTCTGCTTTCCAACAACACATCTGGATCTGGACTATGGAGAACATGTTTCATGGAGCCAGGCAAGCCAGTCAGAGAAGCTGAGCGTGAGGTTTTTATGAATGTGGGCTGTACTTCAGTTGTTCACCCAACTCCTGGTAACACCGCTGCTAGAAATGGTGGTTTCCCCCACGTGAGCGGTGAGTCAGGAAGGGGAAGCGTGACCAGGGAAGTCTCTTGAACGCTTGATGTGGTAGAAGGACAGGAGTCCAGGTGGATGTGCTGAAGTAGTCTTGGACTCCCTCCTCTTTCAAACCAGTTGTCATCCCTTTGCATGCCTAGAAAAAAAAATAGTTTTTTGTGTCTGACTGTTTTTGATTTGTAGTCTTATATTCTGGAAAATGAAACATGGCCACGGAGCATGCTCACTGGAAGAATTTGACTTTGTCATGTTGACATGGATTTTCCTGTGGTTATAAATACCTTGCAAGAGTGAGGAGTGTTTTAAGATCAGTTCCTGGAAATACTTGCCTGGCCTCTCACTTGAGGCATTTCTTTGATTCGGCAGGGCAGTGGGCAAGCTGGTGTCTGGGTACAGGGGTGAGGCTGCCCTTTGTGTATGTACAGTGCTGCCTTGGGCTTCTCTGGGTGCAGTGGGGAGCGGAATATCATCCACGGTTTGGGGACTGCTCAGGCGATCAGAAGCAACTTTATGGAAATAGAAGCTTAAAAGGTGGTGGAAAGTTTAGGTCCCAAGTTTAAGCTCCAGTGCAAGATTTGAAGTCATGCTGATTTACAGCAGCAGTTCCAGTATGCGGCCAGCATTCGCTGAGATTTGGGAAGTGCTTGGCAGTTTTGAAAGTGCTGTAACAAGTGTCCTTAGAAACCCTCCTGTGGGGAAACTCATTCTATTCAAGAAAAGCACTGTGTTTTGAGCACTGCTCATTGTATTCCAGGAGCTTGTTTAGCTCTGCCAGCAGAAAGAACTTGTTTGCTGGCATTGGGTCAGTTGCATCCTTTTTAGGAGAGGACTATCCATGTCACTACACTG
Source organism: Tetrax tetrax (assembly GCA_009806455.1). Classification (NCBI taxonomy): domain Eukaryota; kingdom Metazoa; phylum Chordata; class Aves; order Otidiformes; family Otididae; genus Tetrax; species Tetrax tetrax. Next base: position 28,710 of record WHYT01013111.1, read on the forward strand.
GTATTGTTGTCCTGCAGAGGCTTTTAACTGTACACAAACCTCAGGACAACAAGAAAGAGCAGAAAACTGAACTTCAGTGGGTGTGCAACACAATTATATGGGGATTGAATCACATTTGTCAAATCTTACCTCAAAGGATGTTCCAAGGGGGCTACTGCGAGAATGACTTGTTGATGGGCTTTGGCATAGCTCAGCTCTTCACACAAAAATCCAGGTACTGAACCCTTCTCTGGAAGCTGAAGAGCTTTCCTGAGCAGTGCGGGTCCCTGCACACTGTGGGGTCACCATGGTGGACTGGAAGAGCGTAATCAAGAATAAGTAACTGCAGCCTGCATTTCTGTCTGCAGGCACAATGTGTTTGCTGCCTCTTAGCTTTTCCTCGCTTCAGAAATGGGCTGTATCCATTGAAATACCTGCAGACCATGTGTTTCTTTCTATTTCTGACAGCAACAAGGAGTGAGAATTTTTGTTATGCTGTACAAAGAGGTGGAGCTTGCCCTAGGGATCAACAGTGAATATAGCAAGCGGACACTCATGCGCCTCCATCCAAACATTAAGGTAATTGCATGCTGGGTGGTTGTGTGACGGACATTTACATTCATTTGCTCTTGATAACTAGTGTTGACCCTCAGTGGTTTTGGGTGTGAACTGGAGGAACAGCAATTCCTGCTGTTGCAATGGGAATAGACTGAGAAGACGTACCCATACAGTGATTACCACATCTGGCAACTTCCTTTTTTTTTTAGGTTATAATTGAACATAAAATTCCTTAGTTTAAACTTGCCAGAGCAACTATTCATCTAATTCATGAGAAACATATTTCATGTGACAAGTTAATGGGGTTACATCAGATGGAAAATTACAATTTAAGAATGTTGTCTCATTTCAGCATTTCTGCTCATACGTAGATGGCGAGAGTCAGCACATTTACGTTCCCATCGTAAATGAACAGCATTGCACTGTCCTGTGCTGTTTCGCTGTTGCAGAAAATGAGTTGTGGCACACAAACCGGTAGATAAGGCTAGATCCAGTCTCTTGAAATTAGAAACATACACATTTTAATGAGCGATAAGATATATGGGGTGACTGACAGACTGCTGGAATAATAGGTTTATTGTCAGTTGGCCAGTTGCCAGGGTGAAGGGGAGCATCCATTCACCATCACCTTCACAGCAAGACTGTTGTCTTGTGTGTAACAGATTTGGGGAGTAGAAGCTAGGTGAAACTCTAGCTTCTTCCTCAGGGAGCTGGTCTAATGGCTCTCCTCTAACATTAAAAAAAAAATAATAAACTATATACTGAATGCTTAGATATAGAAATTACTTTGCCATAAACACATGTCAAAAAGAATCTCACAAACAAATGTCAAACAATTTGCTGATTTTAAATAGGGAAAAAAACAGCCAACTTCTCATTTCACTTATGTAGTGGCAACAACCGAAGAAGTGAGTCAGATCACCAATATGTTGTTTTCTTTTAGAGCAGGCTCTGTGTTTGAAAGCTCAGCTATTATAGCTCTCTTGAAAGCATGATTTTATTTGTTGAGACAGTTTTCTTGACTGTAGTTCTCTTATGAACACGGTTGTTGTGAGTGTTACCTGTCCCAACATCAATAACCATTGCTGCTCGGGAATACCCACATCACAGGGAAGCACCTGCCTGCCAGTAAGGCTGAGCCCGACTTGGGGGAAGTCCTGTAGCTTCAGTAATTACAGCAGTCTGTGGGGAGGCACCTTCTAGAAACTCCAGTGTTTGCCCATCATACTGAGCAGCCAAAAAAAAAATGCTGGGCAGCTCTCTGGGTGGAGGTATAAATTGGGCAATGACACTGAGTTTGGTGCTGGTTCTCTCCCCAGGTGATGAGACACCCAGACCACGTATCCTCCTCCGTGTACCTCTGGGCCCACCATGAGAAGCTCGTCATCGTTGACCAGTCCGTGGCATTTGTGGGCGGCATCGACTTGGCATACGGCAGGTGGGATGATGACGAGCACCGCCTGACCGACGTGGGCAGTGTCAAACGAATGGTGGCAGTGAAGTCGGTGTCGACAACCAACCTGGCAGTAAGTGAGCTTGCTCCAGCTGCTGGCCACCTTCAACATCTGCACGTCAGGTTTGCAGTGGGGATGAACAAGCCGTGTCCACTTCTAAGCATAGAGTTGGGTTCAAGAGGTTTAAAGAGGAATAGTAATGGGAAGGAGGAAGTATCTGGGCATCGAATGACTCTTCAGGGCTAGATCCTGACCAGCCCTTGCTAGAGCACAGAGATAGAGAGCTGGTTTTCCTCTGGAGCTTGGAGCAGCAGGTACAATTTGGAGACTACATTCTTAATAAAACTCAGCTAGAAATGCACAGTAGACACTCGCAGAGTGCTCTGAACTTCTGGATACTAGGACCCTCAGCAGGTGCCTTGCTTGCTGAGCTTTCTGCTAACCTGGGTCTCTATGCAGCCAGAGATCTCTAAAAAAATTAGAAACATTTAAATTTATGAGAATTCGAATGGGAATAATAATCCAGAGTAAATTTCTGGGATTGAAGAATGTAGTGGTAGCATCAATGGGTTTTTCTGTCAAGTGCCTCCTTGGTACAGACTCTCTCCCTCAAATGCATTCCTAGTTCCCAGTGAAGTATGTCTTTGTCACAGAGCAAAGTTTGGCTCGTGGTTGTTTCTGAGCATTGATATGCATGACGATCTCTAATTAAAGGGGAATGTGTTCGTGCATCACCTGCAGCAATGTCCTGTGTCTTTTAAGTCTGCAGCAGAGTCTTCTGAACGTGTTCCCCTGCAATCCCAAGCTCCGTCCCCAGAAAGCCACTTGTTCCAGAGAAATGCTGAAGATGCCCCAGACATAGCAAAAATGAAAGGAGTAGGAAAACCCAAGAAGTTTTCAAGGTTCAGTATTTACAAGCATCTCCATAAACACGGCATACACCACGCTGACAGCGTCAGCAGCATAGACAGTGAATCAAGTAAGTAATTTTGAACTAAACAACATATAGAAAGTGTCTGTGGAGGTGGGTGGGTGTACGTGCAGATTCACGTAATTTCTAGGCTCATGTGTCCTTTGTAAGGAAGAAAAGTTGGTGACTTTCTTAACTATCTGAATAATAGCTGTGTGTACTCAATATTTAAATTTGTGTCACTGCAAAATGTACAAAAAAGTTTTAAGTGGATTTGCATTTAGATAATTAGCAATTGTTGTGAGCCATCGGATGATGCGGTATAGCGTACATGATGCCTAATGTTTATACTGCTGGAAAATTTTTATTCTGCATGGGAGAACAGAATCTTTCATTTTTCAACTTGTATTTATTGTAGCAAATGAGACAGTTTCTGAATGTGATTATCTCTTCTCATAGGCTTGTGTTACCTAGGTTTAAATCAGTTCACTTAATTGGTAATGTTCCAAATTTACCCACTTACTAGAGAGAAGAGACTATTCAACAGCTGCATTTGAATGCAGCTTTAATTCCCCACATTAAAAGCAGCTTCAAAGCTTAAAATTACAAAGATCAGCTTGACATTTGTTCCAGCATGGAGTCCTTCCTGAAATCTCTTCCTGAAGTCCTCAGCTCCTGAAGCTGTAAATTGCTCAGGGTGGGAACTTATTTGGCTTTCCATCGCTCCCTGCAGATCTTACTCCTGCCTCTGGCTGGAGGAAGCCTTGCTGGAGCATCATGTGCACTGGTTGCAGTCAGCTCAGGGCGTAGCCATGGCTTTGTTGCTTCCGTATATCTGTTTGGTTTAAAACCAAACGGGTCTTGGATTTGGTTCTTTGCCTGCTGGTCACTTGTTGTTTCAGCAAATTGATGTCTCGTTTGAGCTCCTGTCGTGCAAAGTGTCTTCAGGCAGGATCAGACACCAGTGTAGCAGAAGTGGACATGAGTTTTTGCCATGAATAGAGCATCTTGACTTTCTGCAGGTTACTGTAGCCCCACTAGAAGTCAACCGAATATAATCCAGAGTTTAAAGCCCCATCTGAAAATGTTCCATCACCACAATGAATCCAAACAGGGGCTTGCTGAGCCTCAGGAGGGTAAGTGGGGGAAGGCAGAGGTGCAGACCCCTTCAGGCTTTAGCTGCCCATGTTTTTGCATTCTAACTATGGTGAGAGTTAGGCTGGATGCCAGGATCAGCCTTTGCTGCTTGTTCTCCCAGCATCCTCAGCACCCCTCTGAGGACATCTTGGCAGAAGAGCCTTCTCCAGGGGCTTCACAAACTGCAGCATAAATAAATAATAATTTAAAAGAACATAAATAACAACCAAAATTAAAAACTCAAGGAAATTTGCAATAATGACAGCAAGGAACAGTTGAGGAAATAGCTCTGATTCTAAAAAGTGATGATTTCAGCAGCTCTCTTCCTGTAAAGGAAGGGGTTTATTACTGGAATTGGGAAATTCTGCACTGGGTATTCTAAAGTAAGCCTGGTGCAGGAAGACATGCAAATGGAGAGAGGAAACAGCAAACTGGCTGCTGCCAGACCTATGTTTGGATGAAGACTTGGGCCCACTTTTTGCTTTTTGTTAAAGTCAGTGAAAGCATACTCAATTGAGAAAGCATTGGGTGGTTATGGGCACTGAGCTGTTCTGGTCTCTGAACTGATGTTGAAAGGGCATGTTCCATTGAGATGCCTTTGAGTGAGGAGCAGTTCAACACCTTCATCTTGCTGATGTCTTCCTCTAAGACATTAGTTGCCAATTATAAAACATTGATTAGAAAATAGTGGTAGGTCACAAGGAACAAATGCGTTTGCTTCATGGAAACGAAGCACAATCTCCGCTGTGGTCACCTCATGCTCATTCATGAGTTGGTGTACAGTCATCGAAGCTCAGGACACGAAGTGTGTTTTGGCCGGATGGCCCCCCCGATTCCCATTGGAGCATGCAGAGTCAGCGATTCCCCAGCTCCGCCCGGACTCTCACTAGAAACCTGTGCTTCCCAAGGCAGCTGTGATGCTTCCCTGCTGCATGGCATTTCTGGCATGGCTTGGCTCGGCTCGGTGGGGTTACAGCAGTGCTGGCAGGGCTTGCTTTGTGTAAACTGGTCTTGTTGCAACGCTGCCGACGTGTGTTTTGTTGACCATTGAAAGGGTTCTTTTGTGCTAAGGGTTTTCATGGCTCATGGTGATGTGATTGGGTTAGGAGAAGGCTTCTGCTGTTGGCATGTTACTGTGTGAGTACTGCAGTAGTGTTTGGTACAGCAGATGGAGGCTGCTCTCAGGGTCAGGAAATAACGCTAGCTAAATGTTTATGGTGTAAGCAAACAATTTTGATTTTCTTAGGAGAGAGGAAAAAGAGTTCACTCTGCACCCAAAATATGTGCTCTAGAAAAGGGATCCTGTTAGGTCGGAATATCCCTCTCAAAAATTTTTTAGACCATTTTAATCACCATCAGTTTGGAATTGAGGATCCATTTGCTCACCGTGTAAAAGTTGTATCAAAAGATAACATTGTTATTTGGAAAAACAAAAAACCACACAAACAAACCCTGTAATATTTAATGAGGGAACATGAGCTTTTTAATCATCTCATTGTAGTTAATAAAGACAGGAGATATACCCTGCTATAGAATTAAAATCCTAAACCTTCTAGCAGAGAAGTTTGAATGACTTCATTGGTATTATAAAATATATTAAGTAGATGATATATGTGATATTCCTGTATGTATATCCATTGAGGTCAGTCGCAGCTGGGAGCGGACTCCCACGTGCTGACGTTTAGATGACACAGGACTGTGGAAAGACAAATGATTACAGGGCAATTTTTTGGTTTAATGGAGAGAGAATTCAGCATCCACTTTATGTTTCCTAAACAGATTCCTATTTATAACCTGTCCTGATTGTATAACAAATATTAAAATAGAGAAGAAAACAATACTAATGTGCATCCTTTGAAAGCAGCAGGGAGGCTAGGGAGAGAACAGCTTCAGCTAACTGGGGCTGGCAGGTCTCACCAGTGCTTTTCCATGGCAGTGAGTCTCTCGCCAGCGGTGTGCGATGGCCAGCCGTGACTTTGGAGCGTGTGTTTTTGTTACCTTGTTTGTGACAGATAAAGGATCCATCCGCAGCTTGAAGACGGGTGTTGGTGAGCTGCTTGGGGAAACCAGGTTCTGGCACGGAAAAGACTATTGCAACTTTGTCTTTAAAGACTGGGTTCAGCTTGACAAACCTTTTGCTGGTAAGTGCCTTTGCACCCTGGAACTCACTGCTTTCCCCTAAACCCCGTTCCGTGTCTTTTCAGTCTCAAGCCGTATTTTTCCACACTTCTGATCCAGAGATAATGAGGCTTTTTTGGTTTGGTTTGGCTGCTAGGAAGAGGCAGCAAAACTCCCTTTGAAAAAGAAGTTCTAGGGCCAATTGTGCTGTTACAGTCCATGGACTTGGACTGCCAGTGGCTGCGTGATAAGTCTTAACTTATCTGCACAGCCCTTGGTGCCACATCCCAGAAACTTCAGTTTGAGGAGGGGAACGCTGTGTTTTTCAGCATGCATTTCCTTTGTCTGGGGTGCAAATGTGCTTTTCTGTTCCATAGACTTCATTGACAGATATACCACCCCGAGGATGCCCTGGCATGACATTTCCTCCGTGGTGCACGGCAAAGCAGCACGTGATGTGGCCCGACACTTCATCCAGCGCTGGAACTTCACCAAGGTGGGGTGCGGGCATTGCTGCTAGGGGCAGGGAAACAAATACAGCCCCTGCCTCATCCACATGCCCTCCCCAGGCATGCATTTTATTTTTTAATGTTATTCTGCCATGTTTTGATTTTTTAAGGGATTTTTTCTTTCTTTCTTTCCCCTGGGCAGATTATGAAGCCCAAATACCGATCCCTCTCCTACCCCTTCCTGTTGCCAAAATCTCAGCAAACTGCTAACGAGTTGAAGTACCAGGTGCCTGAGGCTGTTCCTGCCACAGTCCAGGTGGGTGTTGATGGTCTCCTGCTCGCACACTCCTGAGAGCTCATTTTGTGTCTTTCCAGCAGGAAGTGTCGATGCCTGACAGATCCTCTGCAGAACTTGAAAATATCAAATAAAAAACTCTAATTTAGCTCACAGCATAGGTGGTCAGATCCTCAAATACAATAAAATAATGCAACTCTTTCAGTAGAGATGCGTTAATTTATACCTCCATCTTTGAGATAAGAGGACCAAGCTGTATGCAGCCCTCAAGTTGTGGGAACAACATGACTTTGTCTAGCTGTGTAATTTTTCTGATTGGTTTTCTGCTGCTCTTCTTCTAATGCCTAACATTCGTGTTCTATGCTTTGGGAAGGCCTGATGGGTTGAGATTGCCCAGTGAGTCTTTATCCCAGATCTCAGAGCAGGGTACCAGGCTTCTGATGCCTCTCTCAGGCAGGTAGCGGTCAGCTAGAGCCCAGCGTTAAGTGGAGTTCTGTGGCTGTTGCTTTCTGCATTGAATTTCATCTGCGTTTTATTATGCAGGCACTCAGCCCTCTGCAGTTCTGCACAGTCAGCCCACAGTCTCGTTTGTGACAATCATCCTCACAGTCATAATTGCCACCTATATTTAAAGCCCTGTTAGCTATATTGAGTGCATATATTGAATATTACTGTTACCCAGCAGAAACATGGACTTTTGAAGAATACAAAGTCAAAGTAGTTATGCCGAAGAAGCAAAACAATTGTGTGTCTCTGTAGATGAAAGATGTGTGAAATAAGAGCAATTAGAGCAAAATCAGGAAAAATGCATGCCTGTGCTCTTTGTAAGGAGTGGTCCACCCAGATGACAGCAACACTTGGGGAAGCTTCGTGTAACAAGATGCATTTTCCTGGGTTTGTGGGTTGCCAGGGCATTGTCTGCTCCTCCCTGCGTGGTGTGAGGGATGGCGAGCACAGGGATCTTGTGTCATGGATCTTGGGTGTTTCACATCAGCCTCCAAAACAATGCTTGCAGCTTGTTGAGAAATAATCTCACTTCAGGCATCATCAAGCTTCCCTGTGGCTCTAAATGCCTCCCCAGCTGTGTCTGTGAGACTTTTGGGGAATGTTCTCATGGAAGTGGAGGGGCTTGTGTCCCCAGAGCATGTTCTAACCACAAGATAAGCCTCAACTTTTATGTTATGGGTTTTGCTGTAGCAAAAAGTTAAGCTCTACTGGTTACAGAACTGGAAGCAGTTCCCAAAGGAGAAACTACACTGAGCACAGTCTAGATCTGACTTGCCTTCAGCCTGTACTGCAGAGCTGCTCCAGCCGGTGGGAGAGGAGGATGAGCTCAAAAGGTGACTGTTAGATGCCACGTACATCAGTGCTGAGTGATGGGTGAGCTGTTCAAAAACTAGCCTTGTCACGGCGTTGTTGGGACATTGCAAATAACTGATATGTTCCAGGAAATTAGGAGCTGTTCTCGGTGATGCCATAAACAGCCAAAAGAGAGCAGGTTTGTCTTGTAAATTATTCATTTGAAACTGCCTTACTCATTTCTAATTTATGACCAGTTGCAGCTTTTAGAGACCTGTCAGAGTAGCCCAGCCCTGCATATAGCCAGATAAATAAACGGTATGATATTAGGCTGAAAACATGTTGCTCTGTAGTGTACCAGTCTTCCCAGTATGAGGGAAGGCTGGGGGGAAGAGCGTTTGCAGCCCCAAGCACGGTGGGAGCAGTGAGGGTGGCTCCACTGCCTGGGCTGGAGCGCCCTGCCCGAGTGCAGGTCCCTTGGCCCCAGGCTGCTTGCAGCTGGGTTATGATCTCTGAATCATCTCCTCGAGCTCCAAGGCATGGTTTCACACACACACACTGTAATTTTGGCTGTCTCCTCCATAACGGTCACGCTGGCCAGGTTTCCATCAATCCCAGATGACACAAGCACCCCGAGCATCCCTGAAGTCCCCGCCGTGGGTCAGTGAGTGGCTCGGCCTCTCCTCCTGATGAAGATTTCAGATTTGGCTGCTGCAGGAGGTGGGGAGAGGGGAGGACACCTGCAGCCTGGATCTGAACCCTTCTCCTCCTGGTTGCCTTTTTGGGGGGCTCATATCACCCTCTTGCCCGTCCCACGTATTATTTTTGGACCAGAGGGCTGCAGATGCTCACATCTGTGGTACAGTCCAGCGCAGAAATAAGCAGATACCCTGAAATCTTTCACCAACTTTTTAATCCAGAAAAATCAGAGCAATACTACTCTTCTTCTTGATATTGGATCCTTTGGCTGGCCAACAGCCAGACCCATGTTACCTCGATTTTGATGCTGTGTAGGGACTTCATAAGTTACTGCCCCGAGGTAAAATCTGTGGCTGTCCTTGGCTGTGCGGTGATTGAAGAAACTCTGGCTGCCGGTTTTCTTGTCTCTGAGCTTGTTTGCAAATCTGTCTTCAAAAATATGTCTTCAATTGTGGGCAGATCAGAGGAAGGGAGAACACAAAGGATCTGTGGGGATTGCAGCGCTGCTGCAAGCCCGAGCCACTGACCTGTCAGCAACAGATTTTGACCTCCCCGTACCATCTGGTTTTGCTTTCCTTTTTCAGAGGAGAGGAGCAGGAAAGCGTTTTCAGGAGGGTGGGGGTAGCAGGAGTGGCACTGATAGAGGCTTTCCCCTGGGCAGGGAGGATGAATGCAGCGTGCGCGGGAAACGATGTGGAGGTGCAGGCTGGGAAGGAGGAGAGGCGCCCGTCAGCTCCACGGGTCAGTCAGACACGATCTCTCGTCCTCTTTCATTTGAACTTCTGGGCTTTGCTCGCAATAGCAATGTAATTGCGCATTGATTTTTATTTTTTTTTTCAGGAGTCAAATAGCCATCAGATTGTCAAAGGCAGTGACAGGTTTTTTTCCATCTCTCTGTTTCCAGTCCAGAGTTTGCAGTTATCAGCCAAAGCCAGCGCTGCAAAAGATGTGATGTGGCAAGGCAATATCCAGTTCCTGATGGAAATGCAATGAAAACTTAATGCTCTGACAATGGCTGATGCCCTCATCTCTTTGAAATCTGCGTGAGAGCTTGCATTGTTCAGGATTTATGCCTGCAGCAAACACCAAATATGTTACTGTTGTATTGGTTAAAGGGATGACAAGCCCGGCACAGCACTCAGTGCTGCTGTTGAGAAGCTTGAGAGAGAGGAGAGCAGGGAGCATGGAGACACCGGCTCTGATTGGTAAGGGCTGTGTTGGGCACTGTGTGGCCTTTTCTCCCTAGAAAAATAGGTTGGGTTTAAACCTACTCCTTTAAGTACCTTGACAGGAAAGGCGAGACGTCCGGAAGTGTGAGATGAAACATCAGGGAAGGCCTGTGTAGGAACTTCAAGGTGTGTCTTTGTCTTTGAGTGCCGCAGTTGTAGCTTTGTTTCCTTGGGGTGTGTGCCACATCTGTGCGATGCTGCTGGTGGTGGCCGCAGAGCCACCGACGTTGGTTGCCTTGTCCTGCCACCTCCTCACCATCGCTGTGACTGTGGAGCTGCACTGGGATCAGTGCTGGCCGCTGCAGTGATCCAGGTTAAAAATAATTTTATTTTGAGGAGGTCCAAGCTGGAACACCGTACACGTGTTCTGCTGCCCCAGCCAGCATCTTCTGACACCTCTTCTTCCCTCTGCGCATGGATTCAGGGTTGTGCCTGATGTAAGCTTTTTGGGTGATGCTAAGCCAGCTTTTTAGGATGGCTAGTGACACATTGTTCTGGGACTGGGGCAGAGGGATGATGGTCCCGTAACAGCAGGCAGCCTGGTGTGTGGAGGGAGCTGGGGTGCTGCTGTGTGGAGGAGTGAAGAGGAAGGCAGGGAAGGGCAGGTGGATGATGCACTGGGAAGCTGTGTGGCTGGAAAGGGATGGTCCTGAGTGATGGCTGAGTTGCGTCAGGTAACATCCCTGGTTTGGAATAAACTTGTCTCATGGCAGTAAGGTTGTCTTGCAAAGCGAGGGGCTTTGGTGCTGTCAAGCTCCCAGTTCAGAAAAGGACGTTTATTCCTTGTCCCCAGCAGTTTCAGCTATTGCTGTTGTAAATGAGGGTGTGGAAGTTACTTTGTTCAGTGCAGGGCTCAGCAGCTTATCTTGAAAAGAGAATGGGCTCTTTGGAGCACGGGCAAAGTTAACCAGCAAAAAGGATTAGATATCAGTACTTTGTACACTACAGTCCGCAGCTTTCTGAAGTGCAATGCCAGATTGCATTTGCCAGAGGTCCCTGTTTCGTGGGGACGTGTTGTGTGTCCCCAGGCTTCCGCCGCAACAGGACAGGCAGCAGGGAAGGGGCAGCGTGGCTGCTCATCACGGGCGGTGCCGGTGAAGGTGGAGGGGCAGAGCTGTGAGCTCCTGCCTAGGCTGTGGCCTGAGCTGTGTGTGTGAAAGAAGTAGCCTGCTTTCTACCCCCCCAAAAAAGCAGTTTTTCTGTTCTTATCGATGCAAACGGTGGAATCTTGTTCAGGAGCTCTGCTTGACGTGGTGCCCAGTGGGGTTTCAGCAGTGCCCAGCCTGGGGTGTGTGCGATCATGCCGTGTTGGCTTTGCAAACCAAATGGGTGACTAAAACCACACAGGCGTGAGCAGCATCGCCGTACCAAGGTTGGAGCAGGTGAAGGGCAGCCGGTTGGGACCGGCAGAGGCTGCGATGACCCTTACGATCAGATTGGTGCTGTCTCGCAAGCATCTGTGACCCCAGCTTTCCATTTAGGAGGCTGCCGAGTGCTCCCTCCTGTCAACCAAGCAAGTGGCCAAATAGGAGAGTTGCAGGATCTCTGTTTTGGTGGCCTGTGGGAGAGGGCTGCTTCTGCTCAGGGGAAGGAAATAGCTCAGGAGTCGTGCCCCGTGGTGCCACCTCCAGAGATGCTCTGGAGACCGGAGGGTTGGTTTGGTTCAGGCATGCAGCACCAAAGGGCCAAACCCTTACCTACTGGTATACTACTGGTAATTAATTAGCCCTCAAAGGTCCTCAGCCATGCCACGGCCAGCAGCCTGCTTCGGTGGTGGATGGTGATGGCAGTGTGACAGCAGAGTTCGGGGTCAGGCTGTCAGGGATGTTGGGAGGACAGTGAGAATAACATAGAGCTGGGCATGGAGAAGTAAAAGAGATCCATTGGAGAGATTTCCAGGAAAAAAAAAAAGTGGTTGAGCCCAGGAGGAGATTAGGATTTTGCATGTACTGGCACACGTGTCTTGCAGATCTTCAGCATTTGGATCCTGTCCTGGGTGTGGCTGGTCCTGAGTGCTGGTACAATGACTGCATTGAGATATTTTAAGGCTATTGTTTCAATGTTTTTGTCTTGACAGTGTTTAAAGACAGAGGCTAATTATGAGTAGTTATTTCCCCTGAGCATGTACCCTGCCAACCCTTAATTAAAAACTACATTTCCATCTAGGAAAATGCCACTCAGGGCATAGCGTGGTTGCTTCTTGACTCAAAGCGCAGGAGTGGGAGATGCCCTAGCATGTCTGGCTCTCCGGGACGGGAAGGTGCCTGCCGTGAGGATTGCTCAGCCTGGCCGAGACCATGTACAAAGGTTGTTTCTCATTGTTTTGGCTCTCTTGCACAAGAACTGCAGGAGGCAGGGAGAGAACGTGCCCTGGGGGTCTCATGGTATCTACTTGAAAAGTGGATTTCCAGTAAAAATGAATAAATAAGTGTGGCCAGCTGAACTGCGATGCGTTTTGAAAGTCGCATCATCACAGATGGAGTGGCTTGTGCAAGAATTTGGCAGAAGAAATAAATGACCTCAGTTGTTCGGGACGAAGACATGTCTGTATAATTACGTACCGCCCGCTTGTGGGGAAAAAGGCATTGCCCCAGCTGGAGAGCAGCTTCAAATATTGCTAGAGAGGAGATCGCTGATAGGATGTGCATCCCCAAAGCCTGGAAATCGAGGTTGGTTTAAAAGCAGTTTATCATAAGAACTTAAGCAAGAATGGAACTTTTGTGCTGCTTTTATTGCATCTAAAATTGCTTAGGTGGTAGAGGGCAGTAATGCAGCAATGGGACAGGGCACTTATGTTTTTAATCAAAACGTTATTAAGCATTGATACTGTGTTTTAAAATCCTTTCTCCTTATCACAACTGCAGTATAAATGGTGAATGTTGCACGTATGAGCTTATTTAGTGAAATCCTGACAGGCGAACGGTGCCAGGGAAGAGCATTGCCTCTTAAATAATTCCATCACAATTCTGTGCCATCCTGGATGGAGGAGAGCTGAAGGTGTTACTCTCTTGTTTTCCAGGTGATCCGTTCTGCTGCTGACTGGTCAGCTGGCATTAAATACCACGAGGAGTCCATCCACAACGCCTACGTCAGCGTGATAGAAAACAGCAAGCACTACATATACATAGAGGTGAGTGGCAATGAGGGAAAGCAGGAGGGTCCTGGTGCTCTGGGCTGGGCTCGCAGCCATCAAGAGGGTAATTCTACTTCTTGAGGCTTGATGTCAATTTTTTTATTAATTTAGACACACATAGATATTAATAGAGCATCTGCTGCAAATTTTGGGGGCTGTTTCCGTTGACTTCAGTGGTCTTCAGACCAGGCTGATGGGTATGTGGCCTGACAGCTTTCTGGCCACAAGGTGGAAAAAAGTAGACCCATCCTTTATAAGCTTCTTTGCGAAATTACCAGCAACTTCCATGTCCTGTGCAATAGTCTTCCTGTCCTCCCCCGGCTTTGCAGTGTTCCCCGTGTACACCCAAGCCTCCCTCTCTCAGGGCCGGTCTCGCATCTGTACAGCCTTGAGCTGCAGGAGTCTCTTGTGTCCAAGTGACTCTCAACGCTGGTTGAATGGAGATGCTTATTCTCCTCTTTTTTTTTTTCTGATTTTTAGCCTCTTTTTAGGATGTTCTTTATGTGCACTTTCTAAGGAGTGTGATTAATAAGGACTAATTGATTCCCTAAGTGAGCACAGACACAGACATAATTTAATAATAATAAAAAGCATCCACTCAAATGGCACACAAAACCCAGCTATCTTTAGTTGCTCTTGGTCTGGAATAAAGTATGCAAATATCTTTTTTGCTCATCGCTGGCAGTGTCTGACAGTAGCTTTGCTTGCTTTTCCTGCAGAACCAGTTTTTCATTAGCTGTGCTGACGACAAAGTTGTCTGGAACAAGATCGGCGATGCAATTGCTCAGAGGATTCTTAAAGCTCACAGGTAACCTGTTCTTAACAATGAAAGTCTTCTGGGTACATTTATATGGTGTGGTGTAAAATAATATCTTACTACAATAGCTTTTCCAATACAGAACTGATGCAGTCAAATATCTGTCTGTGTTTGCAGCAGGGAGAATCTTTAGTACTTTATTTGCATTCAGAAAATGATACTCTGGACTTACCCTGATGCAAATGTATTTTTAACTATGAAACTTTTTTAAAAGCAAGTCCTTCATGCTCCAGTTCAGTGACACCTTTGCACTGTAGCCAGTGAGTCTGGCAAGTTAGTGGGCGAGGAGGTTGAACCTCAATTTGTGGCTTATTTAAATTATCTCTAGAGAGGATTGGCTTCAAGGAGGGGAAGCCAACACATTTTAGGACTCGACTGCAGAGTTCAGCTGTTGTTTTAAAAAGTTTTTCTCATAAGCACTGAAGAGTATTTACAACCTCCAGTCACTGCAAGGGGACTGTGTTTGTTCCTGGATGGAGCAAACCCAACCATGTTTTAGAGACTCTCTTTATCTCAGCACACCTATTAATGCCACAGGTGATGGCTTGTCTTCACTTTGATCCTCAACAGCCTTGCTTGAGGATACTCCTGTGGAGCTTCTCTTTACGGTACATATGTGTCGTAGTCTGAGACTGTATCCTGGTCTTGCTGGGCTGATACACAGAGAACTTTCTAAACTTCTTCCTTTCATCTCCTATGTGCTTCTTCACCATGCTTTAAGACATTTCTTGCAATGATTATTTTCTCCATATTGTAGTTGTCCAGGGCTGTGCAGGGGCCGCTTTCCCAGAGGTGCGCTCTCTGGGGTCACAGAAATTTCTCTCTTTGGCACTTGAGCTTGGAAATTCCCACTGGAGTAAAGGCAACCAAGCAGAGACAGACAGTAGCTCCTGCCTTGCAGACGCTGAGGTGTGGGAATATCTGCAAGGCCACCGGAGCTGCTGAGACTGGCTTTGTTCAGAGGCACTGTGGAAAGAGGAGCACTATTCAAATCGGGAGAGCACGGGTGTTATCTGCTGTGCCGTTAACAGCAGGGCAGAGTAACAGGGTGGAGCTGCTTGTAATCTGTGAGCTGCAATGCATAGCCCAAATAATTGGAATTAGCTCAGGGTGAAAAGATGGAGTGGATTTTCTCACCCCGGGTAAATGCAGAGTGGTGCCAGTGCTGCTGGTGTTTGCACTGCATCCTGGAGGCTTGCAGGCAGCCGGACACAGTGTTCCCCTGGAAAACCGCTCTGGATTTCCTTTCCTGCCTTTGGCAACTGACTGCCATGGGCCCTTCGCATCAGCTGCCTGGTTTTAGCTATGCTACTGACATAGCAGCAAATTCTGCAGGTAATCTGCTAAGATTTTCTTCTTATATAAAGTTTACGTAGCAGGTGTCGTTGTGTCCAGACATCAAAAAGTCTGGCACAAGACGGAGTCGCGCAAGTTCTTCAGTGGCACATTTTCAGATGTGATGCTCCAATTTTATGCCAGTCTTGTGCCAGCTTAATGTTGGTGATTCCTAACTGAATATAAGATTCAAATTCTGCACACTCCAGAGTGCTTGGCATTGCCTAAAATTGAAGGTAGATTCAGACCTAAACGGTTTGTATCAAATGCTCATGTTCCAAACTGCCCTGGGAAACTAGCATAGGTGACGCACAAATGTTTAATTGAAAATTAAATTATTTAGTTAAGCTTGTACACTTCTCACTCTTCTAGACTAAATATTTTCTAGGGATGTAATTAATAACATTATTGTCTTGGTTTCCTCTTTTTTTTTTTTTTTTCAGGGGTGGCTCTTTAACTGGTTTAATAAACACTGGGCTTAGACAAACAAGCTGCTTTTTGGGGCGTGCTTTTGTTGGTAGATCTTGTTCATGATACAAACAGGCTTCATTTCAAAGTCTCTTGTGTACAGACAAGAGCTCATTAACTGTTCCTGAGCTCTGCTGTCAGAGCAAAGCTGGTTTACAGGGCGTAGCACAGTGCTAAGGAAGCACTGGTTGGAATTAAAGAAACACAGGTCCTCAGGGTCTCCCTCCCAGCTCAGACAAGACCCCAGTTCTTCACGATTCCTGTGCCCTTATATCCGCAAGCACGGCTTGCTCAAGGAAGGAATACTTTTAACAAAAACTGCAGGCTGGCTCATCTTCAGGCTGCTCCTGAGATGGTTTTGTCCTGATTAAACTATGTTTGCCATCTAGTGGCAGCACTCTTCAATGGAGCATCCTCCTCCTCCTCCTCCTCCTCCTCCTGGGCGCAGGGCAGGGGATTGCCAGCACCCAGGGGTGCCTGGAAAACGCTGGCAGAGCAAATGCCTCTGGCTTTTGTCAGCAAAACAAACCCAAAGGTGGGCTTTAAGAAAAGCCCCAGGCAGTGCCGCGATAGTAGCTCTTGTTCTGAATGGGACCACGCTTAGGGTGCGATTTAGTTTGGGGGAACTTTAGAATGGAGTTTTTGTGGGTTGTGATGTATCAGTGAAATACTTGCCTTCCTTGAATGATCCGTGTTTTGCTTGTGTGTGGAGTTTTTTGCATCTTTGGTGATGGTTCTGGCTTCTAAAAACCAGGATGTAGTGGGAACATCGGGTTAGATTTTGGCTTTCTGCTGGCAACGCAGACTACTGCCCTGTAATCTTTGCTGTGCTCTGCCAGGCAGTTGTACTCACCAGTCTGCACCAGTATCCTGTGACTGGGCTGTCAGAGTGCTCAAATGAACTTTTATAGTGGCAAAGACAGTCTGCAAAATAATTAGCCTACCCGTGAACTTCAGTGAAAGTCTGTTTCTTTCCCTTTGGCTTCTTTTGTCATCTGCTGAGAGTAAATTATGCCGTCTCCCCCCAAGGTCTGAGCGCTCGCTGAAGTACGCATGACAGGTGATGAAGACTTGAAACTGGAAATATGCTTCACACTTTGCTCCCTTAAAATTTGTGTAGCAGCCTTGGATGGAAACCAACCCAGAGAAAGTGAAACCAAGGGGATTCACCCTGTGGGAGGCTGTAATATTTGCAGGCTAATATTCCCCCAAACTATCGTTTCAGGGAGAACAAGCGTTTCCGAGTATACGTGGTGATCCCGCTGCTGCCTGGGTTTGAAGGAGACATCTCGACCGGCGGGGGGAACGCCCTGCAGGCCATAATGCACTTCAACTACAGGTACTGCAGGCAGCCTGAGCTTTATTCTGCAAGGGCAACCACAGGTCTTCAGAAATTGCTCATGGGTTGGATTTTTTCATGAGATGCCGGCTGTGGCTTTCCCAGCCCAGCCATAATCACGCACGCTCCCTGACCTGCTGTTCTGCACGTGTTGACTTTTTTTTTTCTTTTCCTTGATGTGATTTCATGTCCAAACCTGCAGCATAGGTGGTAGCAGCCCTGTTTGTGAGATGTTTATCATCTTGCGGTGTGCTGTAGAAGGCTAAAAATGCTCCCCAGCTCCTATGTGGATTGGTACGAGCTCCTTTAGGAAATGAGCAGTCCTTGACAGCCATTTTGGAAAAAAGCGTGCTCTGGAAGCACCGTGTTTGTTCTGCTTGCACGGGGTATTTGAGAGGCATCTGTGTTTGCAATTTACTTCGCCCAGTTCTGCTTCAGCATATGCCGTTGCCTTCAGTCGCGGTGGGGCTGACGGCTGCCTACCTTCTTTCCAGGACCATGTGCCGAGGAGAAAACTCGATCCTGGGCCAGCTGAAGGCAGAGGGTAAGAGCTTTATTCCTCTCCTCTCTGTTGCTTAGTCTTGGGATGCTGCTGTGTGACGGATACATCTGTAACACAAAAATCAGGTTCAGGGGAAGTTCAGGCGCTTGCACTCACAGGTGTGCAGCGGCGTGAGCTGACGGGCTCCTGAGGCTGGTGAGCGACCTCCTCCTCTGCCGTCGTCCCGTGGCGAGGCCTGTCAGGGCACGCCAGCCGTGGCCGATTCTCAGATTTTGCACTTGGATGCGGCCCTGGTCTGGGGGAGGGGAGGACCCCGGGGAGGAGCGCGGCGCGGTTGCAGCTGCTCACGATTGTGTTGTTTGGAAAGTGTCCTGAGCGGGGTCACGCTTCTGGGAGCGACGAGCCCTCAGCCTCCCCCGCAAATCCCACCCTGGGTTTGTTCCTGGCAGTTGTCGCACACGGAGAGGAAAAACCTGCCTACGCAGGGCACTGTTTCTGAGTTGCTTCCTTGCCGTGAGGATGCCTGCCTGAATTTGCTCTGCTGGGAATCGGAGCGCCATGAAAACCCACGTATCCTAAATATTAGGGGCGTACATAATGCCTCATTCGTTCCAGGTCTCTGTGTAAATCTCAACTGCAGACAAGTACATTAGGACATATTTTCTGGACAGAACACCTGCTTCCAGCCTCCTTTCTGCAGGATCTGCAGAAAAACGGTCACGTAGTCCAGTTATTTTAAGATGTTCGTAACAATTGTGAGCACTTACGTGCTCTGTGAGAGATTTGGGTCATTTCTCACCAAAGTGGAAGTATCGGAGCAGGCAGTGGGTCAGAGCGGCACAGAGAGCCCCCAGGCAGCTTTTAAAGTCTATTTTGAAAGAAACTTATTTCCACTATCTGTTTATTATTTTTTCTAAAAGTCAAAAGTGAACTGTTACTCCTATGGGCCTTTTTTATAAAGGAGGTCTCTTCTCTTTCTTTTCTCTTCTGCCTCCCTCATCCCATCAGTTTTGTTCTCCTTTAATTTTCAGTTGGAGATAAGTGGATAAACTACATCTCATTCTGTGGACTTCGAACGTATGCAGAGCTGGAAGGAAAACTAGTCACAGAGCTCATCTATGTTCACAGCAAACTGCTTATTGCTGATGACAACACAGTTATAATCGGTGAGCAGGGGGCTTGCGGGAAGGGTTTGAGCCACTCCATTATACCTGGATTAATCCCGTCGCTCCTGAGCCCCGTGCTCCATGCGGGCTGCGGTGCTGTGTGCTTTCCTATGTTGTGATTTCTTTCTTGTGAAATATTTTGCTGTTTAAAAAAAACCCAACAACAACAAACTCATA
Organism: Tetrax tetrax; assembly: GCA_009806455.1. NCBI lineage: Eukaryota > Metazoa > Chordata > Aves > Otidiformes > Otididae > Tetrax > Tetrax tetrax. The sequence goes on from WHYT01013111.1 coordinate 47,774, forward strand.
AATTCGTCAGGAGGGAGGATAGGATTTGGAGGGCTGTCACTTAATTTGTTTTTCTGAAATGGTTTTAAATCTCTGTGTAAGAGTGAAGAGAATCCCAGTGCAGGGAATATTGTCCATCTGTCTTGTATCAAACTCTGCTCTAGCAGAGAGACTTGTGAGACTTGTCATCTGTTCCTTAAAGAACAGAATGTGCTGTAAAATTTGGAAGATTTGGACAACATGTGTCATTTATGAACTTCATTTCCTAAGAATGGGGAAATGTGTTATAACGGGTAATAGATATCACTTCATCCATTTCTTTTACCAGATTTATTATGAGATCACAAGGCAAAGGCAAGGCCTCAGGCTCAGAGTTCAACATCGCAGCAGAAGAGCAGAATTTTAGCCTGTTTCTTTAAAGAAACCCTTCTTGATCTGTTATATCAGCAATGAAAACTTGAGTAACAAAGAGTAACTTAATACAAGATTTTGCAAGACTCAAAATACTTGGCCTCCTTCAAAGCAGCAGCTCAGCCTTAGTCTGACCTACGGTTAGGTTTACTTTTCTGTTACCCTCTCTGGGGTCAGATCCCATTTCCAGCATGCAGAGCAGCCCAGAGGTGGTTTTAATATTATAGCGGGTGGAGAGTTATTGCAACTGTGATGGTCTGAGGGCCTGAGACAGCTCTTCATTTCTGTTTTCTGTACCTGTAAGCCTGAGGATGGATTTTTTTACAGCATGTGCATCAGTGCCAGCTGCTGAGGTGATGTGTCATCCCTTTTCCACCCAAGAAAGAGATGGTGCATGGAAATAAAATGCCGCTATGCCGGAGAGGGAGGTGAAAGGACAGAGGGGTGCTTAGCTCATTGTCCCTCTGGAGGTGTAGGCTCCCCTTGAGTTAATTCAGTCACTGGGAAGGCTAAATGGCTAACTAGTACCTGGGGGTCTCTGACAGAGCTGGGGGCTGTGTCTGGAGATTTTTTGTGTTGTTTGGTCATGTCTATGGGTTAATGACCCGATGACTCCTATCGCTGGCTGCATCTTGCTGTTCCCTTGGAGCCAGCAAGCGTTGTGGTGTCCCCCATCCCTCACCTTCTGATGGCTGCGTGGGACAGAGAAACCTGTTTGGGGGCCTGGAGCAGGCCCTGCACGGCACACGTGGGCTGGGGAGCTCCCACCGCGCTGCAGAGTCAGGGCTGGAGCCGCTGTGCGAGCCCAGCACCCAAACCCTTGCCTGGTGCCTTTTGGAGAGGGACCCCACCTTGAACGACACAGACAGATTATGTCCTTCCTAGATCCCCCTCCTGAAAAACTCCTGCCTTCCAAATGCAAATGGCAAACTTCCCCTCTTTAGAATACTTAAATAGTGGATTTACTTGTGGAGCCCATCCTGCGTGAGGTAACATGATATTCAAACCAAGTGCAGCAAAGACCCTTGAAAAGTGTGGCATCCTTCAGCAAAAGTATCTGGGAAGTTACAGAGAGAGTAAACTTTTGGAAATGTTGGCCTGAGCTTGGCTATGATTTAAGTATCTTCCAAGCCTGGAGCTTTTGAAGCTCCTGCAAAAATTAGGTTGTGTTTTTTCCCTCCCCCAAATATTTTAAAATAGAAGGAAGCAGATTCAGACTTGATAAAAGGAAAAAATTGTTTACGCTGAGAGTGGTGGAACACTGGCCCAGATTGCCCAGAGAGGTGGTGGATGCCCCATCCCTGGAAACATTCAAGGCCAGGTTGTATGGATGGTTGGAGATGTCCCTGCTTCTGGCAGGGGGGTTGGACTGGATGGCCTTTAAAGGTCCCTTCCAACCCAAACTGTTCTATTCTATGATTCTGTGATTCTAAATCCTGGCCCTCAGGGTCTGTGTTTCCGTAAGGAAGCCCCCCGGTCGGGGTTTTACCTAGCGAAGCCGTAGCTGGTCTCCCATGGAGACAAGGGATGTGGAGGGCCTGGGGGGGGCGGTGGGTGGTGATGGAGGGCGTGCAGGAGCATCTCGTGGTAGGCGATGCATCGCTGGTCCTTCGCTTTCCCCCTCACCAGGCTCTGCCAACATCAACGACCGCAGCATGCTGGGGAAGCGGGACAGCGAGATGGCCATCATCGTGCAGGACACCGAGACTGTCCCCTCCGTGATGGACGGGGAGGATTACAGCGCTGGGAAGTTTGCGCAGTCCCTCCGGCTGCGGTGCTTCAGGTGGGATGTGCGGGGCTGGCCGAGTGTGGGCAGGGAGCAGGGATGCAGGCAGGGCTTGCTCAGGCTTACGCCTGCCTGCAGCCTCTCAAACCAACGGGGCTGCTGCTGCCTGCTCAGATCTAGCATTGCCTGGCCTGGATTTACCCCACAGTTCTGCTGCTGTTTCACTGGCCTTAGCCTTTCTCACACCATTCCTGTCCTCAGCTCGGCAGCTTGACTTAATTTTTGTTTTGCTGAAGGGTTTTGCTAGGAGAGCTCATAAACAAGACAGTGATATTTTGCCCCCAGATCCTGTTTTCACACTCTCTTAATTTTGGGAGGCAGTATCTCTTTCTAATGGAAGTTTCCTCACTTGGAGCTGCCATCTGGTCCACAACATGGCTGTTTTTTCATTAAAACCTTGTTATTTTTCCTTCCCACCCCTTGCCCCGTTTCCCATCTAGACAGTTATTGCACAGAAAAAAAAAAGAGAAACTCGAGCAGCACTAAGGCTGACAGACTGTTGCAGGGGACAGGAGTGGGAGGGCGCTGCGAGCACGCAGGGTTTGGCAAGACCCAAGGAAACCTTTCCTCCCCTGGCGTTTCTCAGGATGGGGGAGCACCTGGTGCTTCAGTCTCCAAGAGCATCAGTCCCTTTGTCTTCTCAGGGTTGTGCTTGGTGGCTCTGACCTCAATCCGGAACACCAGGATCCTGTCTGTGACAAATTCTTCAAGGAGGTGTGGATTTCTACGGCCGCTCGCAATGCCACTATCTTTGACAAGGTGAGGGACACGGTGCCTTTCCCCTTCCACCTTCCCAGGTGGCAGCGGCAGATGCCAATGGGAGGGTGAGGGCAGCAGGTCCATCTCCTCGGGTTGGACCTTCAGAGATGCTTTGAAGGAACGAGTAGTGTTGGAGGCAAGAGCTGTGAAAAGAGAACCTGGAGTTGGTGTATCCTCACGGTGTGACAACAGCCCAAGAAGGCAGCAGTTCTGATTTCTCCCTTATTCGTATCGGCTGTCGCTCCGGTGAATGGCCATGGTGTACTTACAGCTTCCAGCTGGCCATAGCGTAACTGGAGTAGAACCAAATTCTACTTCTGCTTTCCAACGAGATTTTATAGTGATCAGAAAAAAAGCCCTTGTGCTTCCCCTGTGCCTGCTCCGTATCACCGATACGCACACACCTCTTCCCTCCCCGTTCTCCAGGCTGTTAATTATGTCACTCCCATCCTGGGGAATTTGTATTAGCTGTTTCAGTCTTTCTCGAGAACTCCGCATTGCAGTATTTCCCCCGCGCTGACACACCACTTCTTCTTTCTGTTTTGGTCAGGTTTTTCGATGCCTTCCCAGTGACCAGGTGAATAATTTAACCCAACTGCGTGATTTCATCAACAAGCCCAAATTAGCCAATGATGATCCTGCAAAAGCAGCGGAAGAATTAAAAAAGATTCGTGGGTTTTTAGTACAATTCCCCTTTCGTTTTCTGGAGGAAGAATACCTGCTTCCCTCCGTCGGAACAAAGGAGTCCATGGTACCCATGGAGGTTTGGACTTAAGAAGATGCAGATTGCTTTATGTTTTACAGTCTGATTCTCTAGAGACAAGTTGATGAACGATACGGGATTTCTGAAAGCTTTTTATTGCTAAGGGAGGCGAAAAAGGTCTCCACCAAGCTAATGTGCCTTTCTTAAGGATTTTGGTGGAGGAACTTGAAGCATATTGACACTAGCAAAGGAGAGGAGCAGAAAGACTTGAAAATTACGACAAATGAGAAGTTTAATCTCTGAAGGAGTTACTTCTTAAGACATGTTCTGAGCAGCTAAAGGACGTGGGCCACTTACTAGGACAGGAAACAAATCCCAGTCGATGTTGTTACTACTGCCAGCCCTGTTTTGTGGTTATGTACGTACTGTGATCGTGCTGTGGCTGCGCAGGAGTGGTGGGCTGCGTGTGCTTCTCAGGCTGTTGGGTGTCTGCGCCTTGGCTCGCTGGAGTCCCCCCATCTCACCCCTTCATACGCTGTCAGAGCACGTATTGCAGCTCTGGCGCTGGCGGGAAGTGCTGCTTGGTGCTGCCTTGGTGTCCTTGCCAAGTGTAGGTGTTTCACTTCTTCAGTGGGAACAGACTAACAATCTCATACCAGAATCAGCATTTTGGTCTCTTCTCCTCTCAGGGGGAAAAAAATACCCTGTTCCTACCACAGCTAGAGCAATCAGCAGTCCTTATCCAGCGTGGTGCTGCCCAGGTCTTGGCAAAGGGGAGCCTTGATGGAGCCAGAGCTGCTGGACATCTGGCCTTTATAGAACACAGTGCATCAGTTTGTTCAAATTGTGCACGAAGGCTTTCTCCAGGAAAGGATCAAGGTTTAAACTCAAGCCTTAGATCTCCAGAGCTCAGGGAAAGCAAGGCACTGCGTGTGACAGGAGAGAAACTCAAAAGCCAGGATGGGCCGAGCTAAGCCCTGCGCTCTGGCTCCTCCATTCGTGCGTTTCTATTGCAGTACATAGGTAGACCTTTTCTTCCATTTCTTTCCACCATGTTTAAAAGAAGGGAAGAACCGTTAAGCTAGAGCTGAAGCCATGCTCAAAGCGAGCTGACGTGTCGCTTTGTAGCTGGGGTGAAGGGAAGGGGAGCAATTAACAAAGCCTTGTCTCCGGTCTGCTTTGTTGTTAGACCAGCCACAATCCTGAGCTCAGTCATGCAGGACGTGTCTTCCCAAGCACAGGTACAACTCAGCATGCCCAGTTTTCTCTTCCATTTCTGTAAGATGCTTTCCAAGGCTATTTTGCATCTCCCTGTGCAGTGAAGCAGCAATTTGATTCAGCATCCCTGGGCAAACCACTGCCGCTCCTGGGTCAGGACTTCGTGTGCTGGGTGCCGTCCTGGATCTTTACACCGTCCTCTATCTCACAATGAGCTGCATCTTCCAATTTCATGTCCAGCTCCAGCTGCAGTCGCGGGAGAGGTGTTCCCCAGCAGTGCTGTGTCAAACACTCAGAGACCAGATCGTTAGAAACACCTAATGAGAGTCATATCTGGAGAAGTGGGAGGCTGAGCTCTTCTGCTGCCAGTGCATCTGGGGAGAGACCCCTTCCCTAGCTGGATTTAGCCCTGTGCCCAACTCTCCTTAGTCAGAAGACCAGGTGAACTGGTATTTGCTTTGGTTCCTTTTTTCCTCTTTTTTTTTTTTTTTTTTTTTTTTTTTTTTATTTTTTTTAACCAT
>WHYT01013111.1:53170-71652 GCA_009806455.1 Tetrax tetrax
TTTTTTTTTTTTTTTTTTTGCAACAAGGCAGTTAACAAGGACAGATGTGTTGCTCTTTGTTTTAACAAAAATGCTTAACTTACTAAGTATAGGATTAGGAAACCTTGGGTATAAGTAGGCCTGAGAAAATGTATGTAGATATCTGTAAGTCCATCATCTACATGTATATATAAGTTATATAAGTGAGGTATAGTGAAATTAAAGTGGCCCAGATTAAAAAAAAAATTTTAAAAAAAAGCAGTGTTGTATAAAAAAAAAAGCAAAAGCTGTAGTGGACTGTATAAACAACAGTACAAAAGATGCAGGCAATGATGCAAAAGTCCTTTTTTTTTTTTTTTTTTTTTTTTTTTTTTTTTTTAGCTCTTCTAACAGTCTCACCTGGTTTTAACTGGAAAAGAATCGCACCGGTTGCCTAGCTATCCCCAAAACATAGCTGGCCCCCTGTTTTAGCTGATTGCCTTCTATGTGTTCAGACCTGAAAACAGGCACCAGGTAATTCTGTACCCGCTGCATCGCCCCAGTGAGTAACAACCCCAGACATTCCTCCAGGGCAGCCTGAGTCTCAGCCCTTTCCTACAGTTTCTACTGGTTTACGCTCGTGTTTTGTAGATGCCATTGCCAATGACATTCCTTTCTGGTTGGTGAATCTGTGCTCTGGTTACCCTGTAGGAAGTGCATGTCCAGCATTTTATGTGATGATCTTTGGTCCAGGGGGCCGATGCTTTTAGCTGGCACACCGTAAGCAGATAAATATGTTCCCTTGATTTTCTTTTTCCCTTAAAAAAAAATTGACCCGGGGTCACCCCCTGCAGAGCCAGACCGACATGCGCCCTGACCATTTGCAATCAAGAAAGATCAAAGGTGTCTTGTTATTTCACATCAGCGCTGGTTCAGAGCGTTTCTCTCTTGCTATGTTTTTAGCTCTTTTAGTTTGAACAAAGCTGCTAACTTGAAGCAATTACAGCCTGTCAGACAATCATTGTAAGTCACACAGATCTGTATTCATCGTTGGAAAGGAAGCATTCAACCCCGCCACCCCTGCGCGTGAACCTTGAAGAAGTGCAAGACTCCTGTCATCCTCTAAGTGCTCTTATTGTCCCCATCCTCATATTAGCAAAGATTCTGGTAATCGTTAAATTATCCTTATCATGTCTTTTAAAGTGGTAGGTGGCTAACTCTTGGGGCTTCATCACTGCGGTGGCGTTAAGTCCTACTCTGCCAGGCTGCTTTGGGGAAAAAACACTCCGGTTCTGTAAGGCTCAGCCCAGCCTGTGACAGCTGCCGGCCCCAAGTGACATAGCAGAGCCACAGAGGAAAGATTGCGTTGCCTGATTCTGCATGAAAAGGTGCTAATTAAGAAAGTCTTTCATTATTAAAATAGGAGACCTGCCTCGCGTCGGCTCTCTGTCCGGGAGGAGGTTTCCCTCTGTGGGAACAATGGAGCCGCGCCGAACATCCTCTCCTGTGTTGGTGCTAAATTCCTTATATTGGGAATTTAGTAATGTTCAAAGGCAAGCAAGGTGTGAAGGCAGCCTCGGCACAGCGCAGGGAGCCCTGCATCCCCAGGGGCGTGTGGGGCCACCGAACCCCCCCATGGATGTGGCACGGCTCGCCCCAAACAGGTGATGGGGCTGGGGCCGTTTCCAGTGGAGGCATCGCTCTTGTTGGCACCCGTGGGCCACGCTCTTTGGAGCTGGCTCTTTGGGTGCTGTCAGCTGGGGCTTTATTTCTTATATTAAGAAGCCTGTGAGGTTGAACACCTCCAGAGAGTTAATTCCTGCACCTGAACAATCACTACTTCTTAGTCTGTAATACCAGCGTGGGTTTGATGTTAATACCTTCAAACCGAAGAGGATCGCTCGCAGATACGCAGTACTGTAACAAGTGATGTGGACTGAAGCACTAGCAGATCCAGAAGCATTTATTTGTTAGAACTATACGAAACGAGAACTTCTTCCAGGCTCAGACTTTATTTTGTAGTTCAACCTGAGTAGAACACTTTTTTTTTTTTTTTTTAATTTATTCCTTAACACATGCCACTTTGAGAACTCGCACTGCTTACCACATCTTTTTAATAGTCTGATATTTTAAAATATGTTGTGTTGTGTAGATGTTGGATTGGATAAATGTTTCACTGTAAAATTAATGCATGGTTTTAAAAATGAGGGGTAAAATGTCATTGTATGTAAGAACTTTACTAAAAAATAATTTGTAGAACTACTCCAGCGCTCCACGGCGGATGCAAAGTGCTCGGCTCAGTTTCTGGTCTTGGTCTCCATTTGTTGTCTGATTTGATGTCAGCTTTGCTGGATTAACCCCCAAAACTTCCATTTTCCTTTTGATCAGGTTTCACAACATGATTTCGCAATCCTGGTGCTGTCCCTGGGGGAGACCTCGGTGCAGGTTTTGCCTAGCTGGGACGCTGACATGGATAATTCACAATATCTGTATTCCTTCCAAGGAAACATCCACGTACAATCACGCTCAGATGTGGTTTGCCATTGTTATTTCAGCGTCACAAGTCTTTTGTGCGCTTGTAGTTAGGCCAGTCGGGGGGTTGTGATCTCTGCACGGAAGCTGCGTTTTTGGGGACACTGAAATAAAAAGTCTGGATGGTCCTTTAGGTCAATGCCATTTCCTTTTGCCGAATGTAAAGACCTAAATCCACGCCGGTCTAAACTGACACACCTCTGTCCGCTGCAGAGCTCACTGGTTTTCTGGCGGAAAGGACTGGGTCTGTAGGATGCAGCGGGGACGAAGATGAAGAAAGCAAGTGGTCTCCAAACCAGGCATATGGGTTGAGGTTGGCATCTCTTGGGTGGCCCACGAGATGTGACTACACGCTCATATTTTGTGGCACTCGTTCTGCAAACTGTTTCAAACATTCAGTCCCTTCAGCACGGCTGGGATACCGCTGAAACCAGGAGCTTTGCAGAGTCGAGGTTTAAACCAGGAGTGTACCGCCATGGCAGTGAATCAAGGTCAGCATGCAAATTTAAGGTAGATCCAAGTGGAGCAGACCCACAAACTGTACATCGACCACTGAATGCAATGTCCTCTTGGGTTTTCTCTTTTTTTTTCTTTTTTTTTTTTTTTTTTTTTTTCCCTGCCTACTTTCTTGTCGTATTTCCAGTGTTTGTGATTATCTATTTTTAACCTCCCACTGTGTGTTCATGAAATCTCCTCCACATAAATAATTCTGATTTACCCGACTCTTTCCTGACACTCGGGAAACAAGAAAAAGTGTTGGAGGTCACAGTTCTGGGAATGTTGTTTTGGTTTTGTTTTTTTTTTTTCCCTAAATCGTGTCTCTAGCTAAACTAATCAACAACAGGAGAGCTTCCACTTCGAGTCTGAGTGCAGGTCTCCGTGCGTCTCTACCTTCTGACGGTGCGGTTGCGAACACTAAATATCCCTTCTGTGAAGGCTGCTGGAATTGAGTTTTGTATCCTTGTTTCCGCTGACGATTGCTTTCCTTTCCACTCTGTTTGGTAAATTAATGTGTATTAATGGACTGAAAATACAACTGATCATCATGTCGACACTTTTGGCTTTGGTCTGGTTTCTGCCAGGTTTGGGGACTGTGGCCGCATCCCGCTTGCGGGCCGAGTTCTGCCCTTGCCTTGGGTGGGCAGTGCTGCCCCAGCAGCTGAGACGCGATGGGAAAAGGCCCAGGATCGCAATAAAAGGGGCTGGACTTGAGTCATTGGGGTTTTCCTGGGAGAGAGAGATTGCAAAGGTGGAACCACAGAAAGAGAAAATTGGACTTCTTAAAACAGGATTTAAAAATGTATTTATTTTAAAGGAGTTGTAATAATCCCTAGGCATTATGAAAGGCACAGACAAGAACGGTCTGTCTCCAAAACAGAATTAACTTGCCACTGTCCCCTTTAACTTTCAGTAAAGGAAATTCAGCGTAGAGAGGAAAAAGCAGATTACTGTTGTCCTCCAGGGAGAGAAGAGATGAATAAAGCAGCAGTGGCATTTCCAAGCTCTCTCACAAACAGAAAACATATTAACTTCTCTGTCTCTTAGGTTTCACCTCCTTCCTCAAACGCCAAAGGGCTCTCCGCATCTTCACCGCTGCCAGGTCCAGCCCGTGCCCTTGGTAAACACGACAACCAGGACAGGGGAGCCGGAGCTTCGGGGCAGGGGTGCGGTGGTAAAAGGCAGGCAGCTGCTGATTGACACCGTCAGCTTCTGCTGCCGCTCCGATGTCTCACCACTAATTACGTGCTTGCCGCGTCACGCTTACGAGGGCAGAGATAACGGCAAGCGGGAGGGATGCGGGGACCGGGCCCCGTCCGGGCTGGGCGCTGGCAGGCGTGAGGGCAGTGCCGCTGAGGTTGGCCGGCTCTGTTGCCAGCATCGCTTGGTTTCTGCGCTAGCAGCGCAGGAGAGCTGTGGTATCTCAATGCAAGCTTATCTCGGTGTGAAACTAAAGTGAAACTGGAAGTGGTCCTCAGTCTGAGTACCAGTCTGTAGGAAGGATCCTTTCCTACCTCATGTAGGGGCCCGACTTGAGGGCACTGCTGGTGCTGTTGCTGTTCTCCCTCTCCTACACGTAGGCACGCAGTGCTTTTGCTGGGCACGGCTCCACCCGCATCCACCGGCCCGTTAAAACCCCACGGGCAGGCCAGCTGACAGGCTGTAGCTGGCACAAGCTGCGCAGCAGAGGTGGGAACGCACTGCTTCCGGACGGGGCGATGCCAAAACTCCCTTTGACTTTCCTACAGCAGGAGCCTTCGCCTGAGGAACGACTTGCAAAGCCTTTCATTTGATGGCCCCTCGCTGAGCAGAAATGCAGCCCACGCCTACCCTGAACGCAAAGTGCAATTGCCGGTGCGTTTAACAGACCCGTACTCTCCAGGGTAGATTTCTTCAGCCCCGTTTGCACCGCGGCCGTTCCTGCCTCCTCTGACAGGTAAGGTCCTCCACCACTGTGTCCCCAGGCATCCCACGCTGGAGGCCGGAAAAATCCATTCCTCCACCCCAGCACCAGGCAGCTCTGCTCTTTGGGCCTTCGTTAGCCACGCATTTATGCACTGAGCTCTCCAGAATGTGTCAATTTGTTTAATTAGTGCCAGCCTTTTGTGTGTACAAAAATACTCTTTCATTATTTTTGTAGAGGAGGAAAGTAGGGAAGAAAGAAAGAAAAGATTCTGAGAGGCAGGTCTAAAGGCACATGAAGAAACAGGTTTCTTCTCACTGCTAAAAATCATTCTGGTTTAGTTTCTCTGCGATTGTGCTGGCTCTTCAGATTTCCAAGTACATCTCTGTGTGCTGATGCAGTGGAGCGAAGGTTTTAAGAGCTTGAATCACAACAGCAGTGTGAGTGAAATGCTGGATTTTTTTTTTTTAATTGGAAAAATTAAAAGTGACAGTTTCAAAATTGGTTCCACTGCTTTGATTGATTACTCAGAGTATTTAGCTCAAAATGATTATGGCAAGATTTTCTACTGAGGCTCATGGCTGGGATGGAAATTAATTTGGAGAAAGGAGGGGGGACGTTCTAAAAAAAGAAATTATTTTGCAAAGGAAATTGTTTATACCCAGAATCTGTGATGAGTAGCCTCTCCATATTCAGCCTGATCTCAATAATTAAATGTCCCATTCGAGGACAAAGGAGAGGAGGCCAGGGAGGCAGCGTTATAATGGCTTCTCAGGTTTCTATTACCTGGAGATCACTGGTGCCCAGCGGAAGCGGAGGAGCCATCTGCGAGCTGCTCAGAACCGTTGTAGTGCTGCTGACGGCCGTACGTCCCACGGGCTGTGGCGGTGACAAGGGAGAGGAGTGCTGGAGTCCTGCGGGAAGCCGCCCGTCGCGGAGGGAAGCTGAGGGACGCCGAAGGTGGTGTGGGTACGGGAGAAGCTCAGGTCAGAGCTGGGCCCACCTCTTCAGCTGGAGAAACCACCAAGGCCAAGCTGTGCGGTGGTTGCACCGGGGCTTTGGTGTCCTGTATTTATGGAGAATAAAGCATGTCCAGAAACTTCCGAAACACAAAACCGATCCACGTGTTAAGCTCGTCACGCAAGAGAAGACGGTGCCCGATGGGCGCTATGGCGACGAGCACTGGTGTTGGAGCCCGAGGCGTGTGCCGTGCTCCTTGAGCGCGAAGAGGACGCGGGGACCCAAGGAAGGCCTGAGACACAGAGGGCAGACGATTCTCAGGGCCGGGTCGCACCTTGACTCGCCGCGCGATCATGGGCCAGGCCACGCTTGGTTGCTGGTGTAGTTTGAGAATGCTGTTTTGTAATTTTTTTTCCTTATTTCCTTAATCACTGTTGTTTTTAAAAGTTTCTGTCTCCTTTTATCTCATTCACTCTCTTTATTTTTTAATCCTTTCATCTCTTGATCCATTGGCTTTTAAAATTTTGTTTCTCTGTCAATTTTATCAACCTCGGTGTCCCTATTTTAAATTTTCCTGTCTGTCCTGTACCTCATTGCTTTAAAAATTTCTTGCATTTCCTTAGTGCCTTTGCTTTTAAAATTTTCTGTCTGTATCTTTGTTTATTTAGCTTGCTCTCTGTATTTTTTAATTCTTTCCTCTCTTAATCCTTTGGATTTTCAAATTTTGTTTCTATGCCTACTTTCATCAAGCTCCCTAGCCCTGTATTTTCTTTCTTTCCTGTCTGTCACGTACCCTGTCGCTTTTAAGCTGCACTTGCTGTGTATCCATTTATTTAGCTTGCTGTCCTTGGGTTTTGGGGTTTTTTTCTTTTCTTAATCCCACAGCTTTTTAATTTTTATGTCTACTTTTATTTAGTCTTCTGTCTCTATTTTTAAATTTTCCTCTCTTCATCTCCATCACTTTTAAAATTTTCTATGTTTCTGTTCATTTCGTACACTGTCCTTATTTTAATTTTTTTTCCCTTTATTTCACCCATCTTTGTTGCTTTTAATATTTTCTGTCTCCTCTTATCCAGTTCACTGAGTGTATTTTATTTTTTCTTATCTGTTCTTTACATCTTTGCTTTTTAGATTTTCTTTCTCTCTGTGTTTTAGTTCATTGTCCTTATTTTTCAATATTTTTCCTTTATTTTCTCAATCCTTTTTTAAAAATTGCCCTTTCTTTGTCTATTTTTGTCCCATTCACTGTCTTTATTATTTAATTGTTTCTTGCCTTTCCTTAGTTGCCTTTTAGATTTTTTCCTTCTATGATTACTTCTATCAAGATCCCATCCCTTTATTTTAATTCTTTGTTGTGTACCCTGTTGGTTTTTAGATTTACTTCATGTATCTCTGTTTTAGTTTGCCATCCCTGTTGTTTAGTTTTTCCTTTATTTCCTTATTCCTGTTGCTATTAAAATGTTTTCTATGTCTACTTTTATCCAGTTCCTGTTTCTATTTCTTAATTCTTTCCTGCCTGTCATGAACCGCATTGCTTTTTAATTTTCTTTCTATGTCTACTTTTATCTAGTTAGCTGTCCCTATTTTTCAAATTTTGACTCTGATTTAATTGACTCTCATTTGATTGACTCTCATTTGACTCTCATTTAATTTTGTGACATTTAATGACTCTCTTTAATTTTGAAATTTTGTGTCTAGGTGTGCTTTTATCTCGTTTTCCGTCCCTAGTTTAATTTTTTTCCTCCTTTGCCTTGTACCCTTTTGCTCTGGGTGTGAAACTTTTTCAGGTGGTGAAGTTACAAGCAACCCATGTCGCTTGAGTTTTGCAGGTGACGTGCAAGCCACGACGTGGCAGCTCAAACTGACGGAGACCGGGCGGGTGAGCTGGCAGGGTGAAGGACCCGGAGATGGGGATCGGTGTGGCTGAGGTTTTGGGCAGCATCTCAGCACATCTCTTTTTGCTTGGGTTTTTGCAGGTGCCCCACGCAGGCTCGGAGGGATGGCGACGGACGCTGGTGAGTGGTTAGAGAAGGTGAGGTGGTTGTGGGTCGGGTTGGCGTCTAAGAGCAGCCGTGCTGTCGAGGTGAGTGCAGAGATGCCGTGCCGGCGGCTGAGGGATGCTGGGCTGAACTGAGCTGCAGCCTCCAGCTCTCTGCGGACTGCGTGATGGGAGTGAAGTGTCCATCTCTGCATCTGCTAGGACTAGGCTTCCAATTTGGGTCAAACTTGCCATCAAGATGATGCTGAGGACACGCTGGGGACCTGGAGCCCTGCAAGGCAGGAGCTGGCAGGACTTTTCCCTGGGTACTGCTCCCCAGCTTGGTGGGGAGCCCCTGCTCTACCTCCCCCTCTCCATCCCAGCTCTTGCCTGGAGTGCTGCCCATCTCCATCCCCTCCGGCACCAGGAGGGACAAGCTGGAGGCCTGACGATGGCCAGCGGAGATGTGCAGGGCTCAGCAGTGATGCATCCCCAAGACGAGCTGGTGCACAGCGCTGGATGAAACTTGCCTGAGAAATCGTTGCTGGAGAGAGAAATGCTTTTCAGCGCATCCAAACCCTCCCTCAGACAAGGGTCCTCTAGAGGGTGCTCACCCACCAGAAAGATGGGTGCCTGCTTCCCCCGCGCTGCCAGCCGTGACCTGGGGTGCTGGGTCCCGCCGTGCCCGCAGGATCCTTGGGCCCAGGATCCTACAACACATAACCCCAGTGGGCTCCCTCCTCCACGGTTTCCCCACTCCCATGGGACCCTGGCCCTTCCCATCTCAAAGGGATGCAACCCCCTGGGGCAGACCCCCAAATTTGGCCTCGCTGACTGCACCTGACTCGCAGGTCAGCGCCTTCCCCTTTCCTCCGAACGTGGTCACGCTGAGCCATTTAAAAATAAAATACTACAGGTATCTTTCCTGTTTGGGCTTAAAAGCATGCCCTGCCTAAAATGTGGCTCCCAGAAGGCCGTTAGCTCCCAAACGATGCGCTGCGACATAGATCACCACTTCGTTTCCTCGCAGACCGTATCTGTGTGACATCGATTGTACCGGCTCAGGATGCTGACAAACCCGTTTCCTGCTGCAGGATGATCGCGTTATACACAATTACACACTCTAGGAATTTCTCCCCGCATCCAGCTGGGTACAGGCCGGAGCGGCGGAGGAGCCCGAGCGTGTGCGGAATAATGAATCATTCATTCAAGCCTCCGCGCTGGCTGTGAGCTCTGGAGTTGTGCGAGCCTAGTGAGCTGCTCTAGCTGCTTATTACCTTAAAAAAAAGCCTGAATCATCTAAATCATTCCAAATTTGGTTTTCACTGACACTTCCTGTGTCTTGCCATTTCATTATTATTATTTTTACTGTATCAGAAAGGTTTATGCAGAATTTATTCAAAATGTGTCAGCAGGAGAAGCCTCCCTGAGCCAAGACGCGCTGTTTCAAACAGAGACCTTCCCAGAAGGAGCAAAATCCAGTTGTCCATGTCCACAAGGTTCCTGTCCTCAGGAACTCAGGACTCAGACCAGCATCGCTTCTCCTGAGTTACTGGTGGTGACGGCAGCAGCGGCAGCACTACTATGCATTCGCATTGCAGGACTGTGGTGCACCTTTCCAGAATCCTGTGCTGCTAAACCACCAAAAACCACAGCATTTCCCTGCCCTGGAAATCTGGGACAGAGCAGGCTGGAAACGTGGAGATGCTGTTTGTCCTCATGATGGGTAGGGATCTCACGTGCAGGGTTTTTTCTGCAAACAAGTAAACTGATGCTTTTCTTTGACCCACCACCATGTGTTGTAGTGTCGTGGGAAGGACATGGAGATGGTGCACGGACACGACGAAACCGCCTGGAGAGGAGCATGAAGCCCACCGGGCCATCCCTGAGCGCAGGGCGCTGGCAGAGTGGTGTGTGTCAACACCCTGCGAAACCGAATTGCCACCTTCCTCTTCCTCTTCCTCTTCCTCTTCCTCTTCCTCTTCCTCTTCCTGGCCCAGTCCTGCCAGAAGCCGCTCTCCCGCTCTGTGCCGCTCGCTCTGGCCTGGGGAAGCAGCCCTCTGCATGGCACCATGTCCACCGCTTCCCTGACCTCCAGCTCTGTTGTATTCACTGGTTCATCTTTGCCAGCTCAAAAGGCTGGAGGGTATTTGTTAGCTAAAGGTTTCCTTTTAGGGAGCTGGCAGCAAATCATCCTGGCTGTTTCTAACGATGTGTAATCTAAGCTGCTACCTACATTTCCAATATTTCACTTCTGGGAAAGCTGGAATGGAGCCCAGGTGCCGGGGAACCCTCCTTACACAGGATGGGAAGGTCTCTGCGGCCTGGGACCTCACAAATCACATTACCTCCACCCTCAGGTCATCTGAACTTACCTTTCATTTCTTTAACCTTCTCAGGGATTGTGTTCTATTGCTTTCCTGAGGCTAAGACTGTCAGGTTTTTGTTTGTTTTAAAATAAGGACTAAAAGTCACATACAGGCATGTGGTTCTGGGATCTGCAAAGGTGCTGGATACAGTGAGAGCTGGGACAAAAATCAAGCGAGCTGCCTCCGTCTCCTCCCCGCAGTAACACGCAGCCATGCTGCCTGGAAGCGCCCTCCTTTCTGAGCGGGCTTGTGCACTCCTCTTTTGTTCAGAGATCTGCACAAAGACGTTAACACGGGATTTGCTGGTACACAGGCTTCTTGCTAGTTTTCTGATTTCACTCTCTGGGTGTGTTACACCAGCAGGTGCCCAGCATCTTGTTGATAAAACCAAAGTGGACATTTTCCAATGCTACGTGAGATAATGTCGTTTTGTCCCCACAGGCGTCTGTCTTTCTGATTAAACAGCTATTGCTCTTGGTGGTTTTGCTGTGCTGAACCTGAACTCGGCATTGGGCCGACGCGCTCATTCCGTTCCCAAACGGCGATGTCAGGACCTGACACAAAACACAGGCGATATTGGTGAGGGTGAACATGGCTGGTTTGCATGCCTGGAGGAAATTGTTGTCTTACAGTTGTCTTACAAGTTTTTTCATTATGTTTAATAGGTAATTTCAGGTCAGCCACATCTCAGCTCTTACACTGCGTTAGAAACAGAAAAGAAAGGCAAAAGAAGGCTGAAAGACAGTCTGCCTGTTTCAGGAGCCCAAGTCCTATTTTCCAAAAGCCACCTGGGCTTTTAGCAGCCTAACTGCCACTGACTAGCAGTCAGACTTAACGCTCAGTTTTGCAGAGGAAAAGGCTAATTCCCTTTCAGCGCACAGCCTGTGTCAGCTACGGCACTTGCAAAACTCATACTTGGCTGTATGTGACATGTGATGCTTCTGAGAGCGTGATTGCTCATGAAGTGCTAAATCCACCACCTGCCTATATGGAGGATAGTGGATTTTCTGTTAGGATCTGCCTAACTTGCAAAGATATTGTGTAAAGCACTGAAATGGTCTTTAACAGTAGTATTTAATCCCGTGAGTATTTCCTTCTGACTAACGCTTGGCTCCTACCGCCGTCTCTCCAGGTGGAAAGCTCCAGATGAATATCTATTTATTCACCCCCGTTTGGGATCTGGAGGCAGTGGAGGGGGAGCAGATGTGTGGGACAGGGAGGGAGATGAGGGGCAGGGGACAGAGGCAGCAGGGCAGGAGGGGCTGGTGATGGGACCAGGGCGGGCAGCACCGGTGGGCTCCCTGCATCTACCGACGCGTGCCAAGCAACCTCTGGACGATACTCCTCACCAGCAAATCCAGCTCAGAATATCTCCACTGCACATCCCTTTGGCTTATCATCCCCTGTCTCACTGCCTCAGCCGTGTCCGTGTCCCCCTGTTCACCTCTCGTTGCCGTGACAGCCTGAATCTGTGCCCTCAGCGGTCACCCTGCGCTCCTCCAGAAGCTGCTCTCCAGTCGCCGTCATCTGTGGTGCGTCTCTTCCCAGTCATCACCGCCTGCTTCCCAGGGCCTGATCTTGGAACCATGGAAAGGACAAAGTTCTCGGTAACCTCAGCGCAGGCTACAGAACTGCTGGTGCCAGGAGCCACAAACTGAGAATCACAAACTTTGGAAACCCCGAGACTGATTAAATACGTAACGTCAGTTTTTAAGGTCTCTCTAACACACTGGCTGCTTTGAGCCTGTAGGGGCCAGAATTTCAAAGGAAATTGTCCTGTTCATCCTTCCCACTCCAGCGCTGGTGCACAGGGGAGTTTGGGCTTGGTCACAGCTTTGTATTTGGAGTTGGTTGACCTTTCTTGCCAAGGTTTTTCTGACCCAACTATTTAGTTCCCAGCTGATGGCTTCCTTGTTGTAACCTCCTTGTGAGAGCCCAGACTGCAGGCTCAGACGTGGGCAGGGTTTTCCCCGCTCTGAGGACCGACCCGCTCTTTTCTGCTCTTTTAACTGAAGATGGAGTCATTCCACTGAACATGCAGCATGCCTTTCATAGACGTTTTCAAAACTACCTTGTTTCCCACCTGTTTTTTTGGTAGTTTATCAGAAATCAGCTGTTAACACTGAAATCATCAACGTAGAATCATAGAGCAGTTAGGGTTGGAAGGGACCTTTAAAAGCCATCCAGTCCAACCCCCCTTGCAAGGAGCAGGGACATCTCCAACCAGATCAGGTTGCTCAGAGCCCCGTCCAACCTGGCCTGGAATGTTTCCAGGGATGGGGCATCCACCACCTCTCTGGGCAACCTGTGCCAGTGTTCCACCACCCTCAAATTTTCTTTTTTTTTTTCAAATTTTCTTTTACTGAGCGCTTTTCTTTTGTTTTATATATCCCCAAGCTGAACCAAGTGTTGACCATGCTTTTCCCACGCTGGACATCACTTCATTTCCAGGTCTCTGCTGACTGGAGGGATGCTGCACAGCTAGGCCAGCCCTTCTCCCTTCTTCATGGGTTTGCCTCCTAGTACCACCTGACACTTGTGTTCCAAGGACTTTTTCCCTGCTATAATTACTCAGAGTCTGTCTTTGTGGCTTTCTGGAGGTATTTCTTGGTGGTGTGGTGTAATCTTCACGGCCCTTGAGGGGTTAGCCATCCCTTCATGCTACGTTTGCAGTTGCGTTAACAGCACTAGTCATTAGGCCAAACAGCAGTGGTGAGGACATAGCCATATTGGGCAGGGGTCTTGTCCGGCTCTTCACCTTTTCGGAGACTTTTCAGTCTGTAGGTGATCATGACTTCAGCTGGGATTTGCAGGAGTGAAAGCTGTTCCCTATTGCCAGCTGAAAAATGCCTTCTGAGGGTCACAAAACCGATGCTGAAGGAAGTCTGCTGCTTCTGCTGAGTTTTCTGATACGATCTGAAAGTCAGAGTATCTAAACTCTGCAGGATCTCCTGGGCCTGAAGTCAGCCTGCCTCCAGTTCCCTGCCATGCAGCAGCATGCTGCGGAAGACCTTCCATACATAAAATCCAGACCCAAGCAGCTCCTTTCTGAGATGGTGAAGTGATATTTTTGTGTGGTATGATGCCGGTTTTGTCTTTCAGCAAGTTACAAACCCCTATGCCTTTGAAATTCTCCATCCACTTCATAAGACTGCTGCACATCTTGCCTTCAGTGAACATCTGGGTTAGCGTTCTTTAAGCCTTTCCCTGTTACGACAGAACCTAGAAACCCCTTTTTTTAAAAACCTATTTTCATCTAATTCCAGGAGGAGTGCTTTCATAGACTGCCACATCTCTGTGAAGGCATGAGGAAGTAAACACCTCTGAGCAAAGCCTCCACAGAAAGGCAACGGCAGTTGGCTCAAACCCTGTCTTCCTACTCAGACACATTTAACATTTTAAGCACTACTCAGACGATTACTTTAAGTTGCTTTAAGTACCTCCAGTTGTTTTCTGACTCGCTTCTGCTTTGGTCATTGATTACAAGTGGGAACCCTAAAATATCAGACTTGGAAAGTCTGTTCTGTGGTTTAACCGTTCTTTGAATATAAAAGACTTTTGCCTTTTGCAGGGTGAAACGGTAAGTACTCAACATGCTTCCAAAAAGGCAAAAGCACAGTGTCTTTGTGGCTCTACCGTCTCTGCAAAACAATACATCTCACAAGCCATGGTGAAGATACCAACCATTGAAAATAAATGAAAATCCGGAAAAATATATATGCCAAGGAGGCTTTGGACCTGGATTGCCTCCAGTCTCGCAGGTCCCTGAATGCCCTATGTGTTTGGCCACCGCCGAAGCCCCATGGACCTTTGTTGTCAACACCTTTGCTAACTGCAATGCGCAGTTCCTGTTTTGTAACCCCTTTCTCCAGGAGAGATGTCAAACCCTACCCACACCTCAGGACAGATTCTTATTTTTTAAAAAAACCCACCTCACTGTTCCTGAAATGTGTCTTAATTAACTTTCAGCAATTTGCATTTGACAAAAGATAGAGCCAGTTTCTCTTGTTCTACTGATCTACACTTAATGCCAGACTGGGGGTGGCTTCGGGTCAGATGTTTCCCAGGCCTGGGGCTGCCTTTGGTCTGCAAGAAAAGCCAAGAAAGAAGAGGGAAAGAGAGAATATAAATACTGGTTGTCTTAGGGTAGCTCAGCTCCAGACTGATCAGCATAAAAAAACATACTGGGATGCTAAATAATTTTGATAAAAGGCCCTTGAAAAGCGGAGCAGCTGTTCTGCCCCATGGATGGGGTTGTAAAGGAGGTATTTGTGTGCAGAGGACTTGCCTGCTGCGGCAGGTGGGTTCTGGAGAACATCTCTGATGCCGCAGCTCCCGCGTTCTGGACTTTATGTATGCTGATGTTATCCTTCAGATCTCAGCAAAGAAAGGAGAAATCAGTATTCCTCTGTGGGGCTGTGTGAACACGCTTTGCTGGGGGCAAGGCTGCATGAGCTTTTCTGCAAGGAGTGCAAAAATGGGATTTTGATTGGTTTCTAAACTGTCGCAATTGGCATATTTTAAATGACTATAAAAGACCTGACACCCTCCCGATGAGCAGGGCTGGCATTTGATGTTGATTTTTTTTTTTCTTTGCAGAAGAGGCACAGAGGAAAGAGGTTAATTGACAAAGCAAAGTCCCACGTGGCTAGCGTGGCATGTTCCCAAATAGCGACATAGAAATGCGTTGCCCAAATCAACACGCGTTAGGCTGATGCTGTAGCCAGGCTGATGAGAGACCAACAAAGGCATCGCCGCCAGCTTGCTCCTAACACCAGGAGCTAAGCTGCTGGAGCTGTACCATCTACCATCTCCATCTCTGCAGGGCCCCAGGACGTCGCTGTTCAAACCCACTGTGCTTCCCTGGGTATGAATCTGTGGAGGTAGGTTTTTTTCAAAGTGCCCTTGCTGATTTTCCATTTACTCCGCCATTGCAGTGATTACAGGGTTTTGTGGTTGAACAAGGCTGAAGTGAGGGAGCAATTACCTATTTAGAGGGAGGGGGCTTGTGCATAGCTATAGGAAAAATCCTGGCAGCAGTAATCCTGCTGAGCTCCAAGGATGCCATGGAAAAACACTTCTCTCCCTGGAGAGGAACTCATATCAGCAGAAGGACGAGCAATCAGTAAGTGATAACGAATCAGTTAAAGTGCATTTGAGGAGATCAATAGGTGCAGGTTAGGACACACGTAGCCATTCGTTTCTGAGCATCTTTTAACACAGCTGCATGTTATCATGTTAGCCTAAAACCCAATTATTATGCGTTTAATGGAGTATTAATTTTTCAGCATCCTCCATTCAATTTGCGCAGAGTCCTTTAACTACTGCACTACGTGGGTAAACACTGGGGTAAACAAGCCTGGACGTGGGGAACGAGAAAAATTTCACCAATGCCAGCCATGCTGGCCTAGTGGTCACAGAATTATTGGGAACAACTGATCCACATGTGCTGGTGGAATAAATAATGTATTAAGGCCCCAAATAGGGCCTTTCTTCTCTGTTTCATTCCTTTTCTTCCTAGTCTTTTGGAGAATCATCCAAAGCCTGAAGCACCTGCAGCTCCTGCTAATCGGACAAGGCCTTACGTGTCATTTAGATTTACTCACTCTACATATATCCCCTCATGATATAATTAACAGCAGCGGCACTGTTAGATAATTAAATTTAGTTTTATGCAGAGGTCAAATGACCTGGATAGTTTACATGTGAGCCAATGCCCCTCAATGAATAAATCAAGACCGCTGACCCTGACATTAGCCCCCCACAGCCAACAGCCAAGCTTCGGTTCATTAAGGTGCTCTTGCTCACCAGGGCTGGGAACCGACGCTCTGCAGGAAAAAAAAAAATGACATTTTCACATTTCTCTGCTTTTTGAACAAGGATGAAATGGCAAAAAACCTGACTTGCCGCAAAACAGTCCCAGCTTCTGCGGCAGTAGGAGCTGATCTAGGAGGGGCTGTACTCCTCTTCCATGGCTTCATGAAAGATGGGATGTGGCAGCTTAAAGCCTTCGTCCGGCTCGGCAGCGCCCTGCCCACGCTGCGGCTCACGTACAGCCACGCCAGCGCCGCGACGCAGCCAGGCTGGCTGGAGCACAGGGCACCGTGCGGCGAGAGGGACCGCGCTGAGACACGACGGGGTCCAGCCGCCATTCCCAGGGGGAACCTGCCAGGTGGAAACACAATTTCATGCTGAACTGACTCACAGCAAAAATATTTTGGGCCAATTCAGCTAGTACTCTGTTTCGAGTCATAGTGACTGCAACTGCAAGAGTGGGTTTAGATGCTCCTGGCAGAAAAACAGCATACAGAGAGACACAGAAATACACCTCCTTGTAAAAAAAACAAAACAAAACAAACAAAAAAACCAAGCAAACCTCTCAGAAACTTCATTTTCTATATAAAAAGTTTCCTGTAGAAAATGACTGCCCCATTCCAATCATTTTCCAGCCTGCACAGCAGCCCTGGCATCCTGGCAGCACCGCGTACGTGCCTGCCCACTGGGACCGCTCCTTTCCGCCGAGCAGCCTGGAAACAGCAGCCTTCCCCAGGATTTTCTGTTCACTTCCCGCTATCGCTTTATTCATTTCTTATGTCAGTGATAACAGATGGGTCATCTACATTTTTACCATCTTGACAGCCAGTGGATAGATCATAATTAAATCACAGTTTAGCCTGGGACTTTGCATTCATGCTGAGGATCAGGGCAATCCATCTATCTGCAGGATTGAGCATATATTTTTTTTAAAAATCCTTATGTATTTCACAAATAATCCCGTGTATTCGTGGATGGAAAGCACATTAGAGCAAGCCAGCCTCCTCTCTCATCCTGTTTGTTCTTCCCTTCTCTCCCTGAGAACAATGAAAGCAGGAGGAAGTCTCGCATTGGTTTGTTACTAGTTTCCAGGCAGTTTTGCTTCCAGCTTCACAACTATGAGCAGAACATTGCAATAGCTAGGTTTGAACAGACGCAGACAACATCTGGTTTAAAAAAACACCCCAGCACCACTAAAGATTCAGGAGGGTGCTCGGAGGCAATGAGACGGTCCCTGGTGTTTATTTTATTGAGTTTAGCATTTTGATAAAATTTGCCTCTTTAAATGCAAGCAAGGACTCATGACTGTGCAAGATATCGAGGAGTGATGAATCGTGGCTGGGAAAAAGGGGATAAATCCAGGCAAGCCGCTGTCACTGCGGGCACTGCGCAGCCCTGCGTGCCTCGCCCACGGCAGGCGACTTCCGCTACCTGCCACTTCAGCAGTTCATTACAAAAAAAAAAAAAAAAAAAAAAATCACATTCTGCTGCGCCCTCGCAGCCCTGCATGCCGAACCGCCGACGTTGCCGCTCCCGTCCCCCAGCCCCGATCAGCCCTGCTGCGATCGGGACTAATAACGCTAACAAGCCACTGACGCAGGCCCTCCGCTGCGGGCTACCCAGCGAGCAGAGGGCGGAGGCACCGGCGGCCCTGACTTCTGCAACCGCCTTGGCAGATCCGGTGCCTCCCGGAGAGGTTTCGGCATCCCCTTCGGCATCCCCTTCGGTCCTTTTGTCCGTCTGTCCCTCCCAGAGAGGCTGCACCGCCAGCACCAGCTGCAGCACGCAGCCTCCCCACGACCGCATGACTGTTTGTAATACAATTTCTTTTTTTTTTCATTTTTTTTTTCCGCGAAGCACATCTCCAATCAGAAAGCGTAAGAAAATCCCATCCGCCTGCCAATTGACTCATGTGTAGGGTTTCCGCTTCCCAGATCTGCATATTGTAAGCTCCTGACACAAGTTGATGTTGTAAGCGCAGCTTCCATACGGTTCTCTCAAAGGCAACAGATTTTTTATACATATATATTTATATATGGCACCTGGCTTGGCAGAAACCACATCCGAAAAAGGGAAATAAGGAAAACAGCTGAAAAAAAAAGATGAATCTACCTTTGGTTTGGCCAATTCCAAAGAAAGCAAAAATCCCGTATTCGTACTCAGGCAGGGCATGGGAGCGGACAGGGCTAGCGCAGAGGGAGCAGGTGACAAATCCAGCTCCGACACCTGGATCCAGCAGGAGAAGGGAGATTTTTCCACCTGGGAATCCCGCGGTGCACGCAGCGGTCAAACAGCCACCCCTTTGGCGCGGAGCAAGACCAGGCCCTGATGCTTCCCCGCACTCCAGCCTGGCAGAATTTGGGTTCATCCCCTGCAATTTAGCAGCTTTTCACACCAGGAATCGGGGTCGCTTGGAATTTTCCACCTGCTATTTTGTCACCACGCTGGGATTGGGATTGGGGGGGGGGGT
>WHYT01013112.1:0-18328 GCA_009806455.1 Tetrax tetrax
GCTTGCCCGCCCAAGGCTCCATCCCGCTGCCGCCGCGGGCCCAGCCACCGCAGACCCACGCTCGGGACTGGGGCCCCACCCCGGAGCTTCCTGGCTTTGAAGCCCCCCACCCCCTGCCCAAATCCCCCCGCAAACCTGGGGTGTCCTGCTGGGGGGGGGGGCTTCGCTCTGCCCCCGGCACTGGTGCCCCTCTGGCTTTAGAGGCACCAATTCGGGCCCCCCCCGCTTCCCCCCATCTCATTTGTAGGCTCCTGAACAACGAGGGGTCCTTGCTGGCCTACTCGGGCTACGGGGACACCGACGCCAGGGTCACCGCCGCCATCGCCAGCAACATCTGGGTGGCCTACGACAAGAACGGGCACCAGGCGTTCAATGAGGACAACCTCAAATTCATCCTCATGGACTGCATGGTACAGGGGGTGTGGGGGTGCCCTCCCCTCCCTGGGCGCTGCCGTGGCGCTGGGGGTCCCCCCCAACCCTGCCCGGGGGGTCCCTGCCGAGCCGGGGGTGCCACGGGGGCTGTTTCTCCCTGGGCAGGAGGGGCGAGTGGCCATCACGCGGGTGGCCAACCTGCTGCTCTGCATGTACGCCAAGGAGACGGTCGGGTTCGGGATGCTGAAGGCCAAGGTGATGCTGGTGGGGAGGGGGCTGGGGCGGGGGGGCCTGCAGGGCTGCGTCCCCGCTGCGGGGTGGGAGAGAGCTGCTGAGGAAGATGAGGATGGGGGCGGTGGAGGAAGCTGCCGCGCTTGGGACGCCTCTTTCCTCCTTGCAGAGGCTGCTCTGTCCCCTCCTGTGTCGGCCCCGGCGTGCACCACACTTCTTTAAGCTCTAAAATGAGGGATAAATCAAAACCAGCGCGCTGGGCGGCACGCGCGCAGGCTGCGGAATCCGCCCGGGCGCCGCTCACACCGCTCTCCGCTCGCAGGCGCAGGCGCTGGTCCAGTACCTGGAGGAGCCGCTCACGCAGGTGGCTGCGTCCTGAGCGCGGGGAGCGAAGGGGGCTCCGAGCTGTCGCCACGCCGAGGCCGCGTGCTCCCACACCGTCACCGGCGTGGGTGGGGGGCGCGCAGCCCCGTGGGCCTCCCGGGGCTCGGTCCTGCCTTGGTGTGGCCTTTAAAAATAAGGGGGGGGGAATTAAAAGCAGGAGGGGGCAATAAAAAATGCATCTGATGCTTGTGTCCTTGTGTCTTCTGTGGGTACAGGGGTGCCCTGGGTGGTGCTTTGGGGTGCCCGCAGCTGCCGTTGCCCTGGGGAGACCCCGGGGGGGGCTGCCAGGGGCTTGTGTCATGGGGGAGTGGGTACGGCAGAGCCGAGCCGGCCGCACCGGTGTGGCGGGGGGCTCCCTTCCCTTTCCCAGTTTCCCCAGCTTTCACACGATGGCAGCAGAGGTGAGGAAACGCGTCCGGCCCCGCTTGGCGCTGGGCTGAACTGGGGGCTCTCTCTCTGGGCCCAGTTTGCCCCGCGCTGGCCCCAGCAGCCGGGATCAGGCCCCGGCTCCTCCTCCAGCCGCCCCGTGACGGTCCCAAGGGTGACACTACCTGCCCAACCTGCGCCGCGACGCCCAGTCCCACCCCTTGAGTCAACCGCCCCAGCCGCACCGCCAACTCCGCCGCTCGCGCCCCCGCACCCCACTCACCCCCGCACCCCGCTCGAAGGCCCCAGACCCCGCTCGGTGCAGAGGAAACTTCGTCCCCCAGTGCCTCCGGGAGCCCGACGTGCCCCGTGCCGCCCGCTCGAGGTTTGGCAGCGGGAAGGAGGAAGCCGGGCGGCAGCTGGGGCGCCATGGGCAGCGCCGAGGAGGATTACAACTTTGTCTTCAAGGGTGAGTGCTGGGCCCCACACGAACCCCCCTCCCCAAAAGGGAGGCCCCTGCCCACCCCAGGGCCGCACGCGTGGGACGCTGGGTGAATTGCTGGTGTGCAGCGGGGCTGAGCGTGCGAGACGTAAACGCCGCGCGAGCCCGTGAACAGCCGAGAGCGACGGGCGTTTAAAAGTCCTTCTGCTGCGGTGACCGAGGCGGTGGCATGCGCAGAGGACGTGGGGGTCAAACCTGGGCCGGACAAACAGGGGCACAGCCTCATGCCCCCCAGCTTGAGCTCCGCAGGCACGGGGTCCCGCTGTCCTGCGCCTCTGCCGGGCGCTGCCAGACGGACCCCGCTGGACCCCGGTGCCCCCCTTGCGTGGGCGGAGGTGGACAGGGTCCGGTGTGCCATTGGTCCTGCGTGACCACCGCAGCGGGGTGACCCGGCACTCGCCAGCATCCTCGCCCTGCTCCTGCTGCCCGGAGAGCCGTGACCCCCTCCCAAAACAGCGCTGGGGCCAACAGCGGCAGCCGGGGAGCGTGGGGGGGCTCAGCCAAGGCGGGTCAGCCGCGCTGGAGGGGTGGAGAGCTCATGACACAGGGATGGGACCCCCGTTTGCCGGTGGAGGGACCGCGTCGGGTGCTGCACCCACAGACGTCTGTGCCCCGGTCTGGGGTCACCGAGTCAGAGGGGGATGCCGCTGGGGGGGCCGGCTGCCACACTGCCGAGGCTACGAGCTGCTGGCCCGGGTCAGAAGGGGCTGTTTGAGTTACCGGGGAGGGTCTTGGAGCAGCCCGCTCCCCTCCTCGGCAGCCTGGGGCTTTCTCCCTTCCTTCCGCAGTCGTCCTGATCGGGGAGTCCGGGGTGGGCAAAACCAACCTCCTCTCCCGCTTCACCCGCAACGAGTTCAACCATGACAGCCGCACCACCATCGGCGTGGAGTTCTCCACCCGCACCATCGTGGTGGGAGACGCCGTGGTGAAGGCTCAGATCTGGGACACGGCCGGGCTGGAGCGGTACCGCGCCATCACCTCTGCGTAAGGATGGGAGCCCCAAAATAAAGGCTCTCCCTGGTACCCGGGCGGCGACGCCCTCGTAGCTGAGCCCCGCAGGCGAGGACGCTGTGGAGGGTGTCCCGGTGACGGTGGGGTTCTCCCGTAGGTATTACCGGGGGGCTGTGGGAGCCCTGGTCGTCTTTGACATCACCAAGCACCAGACGTACGATGTGGTGGACCGCTGGCTGAAGGAGCTGTACGACCACGCCGAGGCCAGCATCGTCGTCATGCTGGTGGGGAACAAGACCGACCTGGCGCAGGCTCGGGAGGTGCCCATGGAGGAGGCGAAAATGTTTGCAGGTACGGGCTGGCACCCTGCCACCGGACTGGGGGCTTGGCAACCCCCCTGGTAGCCGGGACCCACAGCAAAGTGGGCACCCGAACATCTAAAGGGGCTCCATGCCGGAGCTGTGCCCTCGCCGGGGGCTGCATCGCTCTCGGGGGACTCCTGTCCTTGCAGACAACAACGGGCTGCTCTTCGTCGAGACCTCGGCGCTGGATTCCACCAATGTCGAGCAGGCATTCGAGACCATCCTGAAGGGTACGAGCACCAGGCCATCGGGGGGTCCCAGGCCATCGCGGGGTCCCGGGCCGGGGACGCAGGGCTGGGCAGAGGATGCGCAGCGTCCCTCCTCTGCACTGCTCCACCCGAGATCTTTGGGCTTGGTTTCGGAGTCGTCTTTCTGGCTGGTTTGGTTTCTGGCCTTTCCTGCTGGGCGTTTCGCACCCGTGGCTTTGGTCTCAGGGCCCCCGGGCATCTCCAAATCCCCGGGGGCTCCTTCTCCCCCTGTAATCCCCCCGTCCCCCTTCCTGTTGACCTGGGCTCCTGACTCAACGTCTCCAGCACGCTGCTGAACTGGCCGTGGGGACCTGAGGGGACGGGGACGGAGAGGGGTGATGCTCACCCGGTAACACCTCTTCGGGAACGGCAGCTGGCAGCGTTGCGGCAGGAGTGCAGCGAGGCGTGCCATGCCATGCCATGCCATGCCATGCAGTGCCAAGCTGTACAGCACTGGGCCAGGCCGGCCTGGCGAGCTGCCGGCCCCCGGCACAGGGCGAAGCACTAATCCCAAGTTGGGCAAGAGGAAATTGCCCAAGCGCAGGGTGTTCCCCGAGCACCGCAGGGACACAATTTGGGGGAGCTGCTCCCTCGGCACCCCTCAGCTTGTCCCCTTTGCTGTGTAACGGGGAAGGTGAAGCCACCGATGTGCCAAGCAGCCGAGCAACAGCGGCTGCAGGCTCGAGGCTGTCCCTGCTCCCCTGCTCTGTGGGGCCCGTGGCTGACGCAGAGACCCCCCAGCCCCCTGCACCTCTTGTTTTGCAGAGATCTTCCACAAAGTGCAGAAGCAAAAGCAGAGGAGCAGCCAAAGCAACACGGTGTCGCTCGCCAGCGAGAG
Source organism: Tetrax tetrax (assembly GCA_009806455.1). NCBI lineage: Eukaryota > Metazoa > Chordata > Aves > Otidiformes > Otididae > Tetrax > Tetrax tetrax. The sequence continues at coordinate 4,255 of WHYT01013112.1, forward strand.
CCCGGAGAGCACGGCCGTGGCGCAGACAGAGAAGCGCCCGTGCTGCGTGGCCCTCTGAGGCGGCCGGGCGCCCCGGGAAACCCCCGGGGACCCCCGCAGCCCCAGGACACGCCAGCGGCGCAGAGCTGGGTCTGCCTCCACGCCGACTCGTCTTGGCCGCCGGCGCAGGCTCGTGTCACCCAGCCTGTGGTGCCAGCCCCGTCCTGGTGTGGCAGGGACCAGCAGCCCGGATAGCGGCCAAATTCTGCCATAAACGACGGGAAGCACCAGTACCGGCAGCTCTGCTCTCTCTACTTCGTTTTCCCGGGCCTTGACAGGCATCGCCACCGTCCCAGCCCCTCCGGACTGAGACACCCCCGAGGTTTTGGCCAGGATCATGCCAGCGACCGGAGCTGCTCCGATGGTGTCTGACCCCGGGGTTGCTCCCGTGGGGCCACCCTGTGCCACGCGCTGGGGATGTGGCTGTCCCCATGGGTCTCCATCCCCACCGGGGACTCCTCTGGGGTTGTCCCCAGCCCTAAGGAGCGAAATGGCAGTGCTCAGCCCTCTGTCCCCGTCCCAGACACGGGACAAGCGTGGTGGCAGGACCTAGAGAAGGTCTCTCCCGTGGCGGGACGGGATCGGTGCGGAGCCGGGTGCCGAGGGGCCCGGGAGCAGCTCTGTGTCCGCACGACGGTGACTCAGCCATTAAAGGACTTGTGAAATGCAGGTGTGCCGAGCTGGAATTCCTGCGTGTTTGTGGTCCCATCCCCTGGCTCCCACCTCCAGGACGTGCCGGAGACCGTGGCCACCCACACCCAGCCCGATGCCGTTGTCCCCCCGCGCCCCCTCCCCACACAACCTTTCCCAGTGCGCGTCCCCAGCCCCTCGATGGCTTGAAGGGGACTGGTGGCGGTCAGCCCAGTCACCCAGACCCCTGGGAACTGGGAGGACCGCTGCTGGGTTCTCTGCATCTTCCTCCAGTTCCGGGCACTCGCTTTCCCCTCGCGCCGTGTGCGGGACCGTGTCGGCCCAGCTCCCGCTTCGTGTCCGCGGTCCTGCGTGGGGAGCGTGGCTGTCCCCGCGGGTGACAGGCGGCGTTTCCTTGTCCGTGGGGGCCAGCCCCCTTCCTGCCCCCCCCTTACCTGGCCCAGGTGAGCACCCCTGGGCGGTGACAGGCAGCCCCAGCCGCCAATGGGTGCGGAGGAGGAAGGGCTGTGGCCACCCACGGGACAGCCCCCGCCAGGGCTGGATAAGGCCCGGAAATCCCAGTTTTCCCAGTGGGAAGGGGGTTGCGGTGCTGGGCGAGATGCGGGGCAAGGACGATGAGTACGACTACCTCTTCAAAGGTGGGTGCCTTGCCCCACTGGGGCTGCTCCGGCCGTGCCTGCGATGAGCTGCGCCCGGTCTCAGCCTGCTGCGGGTGGTGCTGTCTCCACGCAGCCGGGGCTTTGGCTTGTACTGGGAGCTGGGCTGGGGGGGGGCTGGTTGGGGTGCTCCTCTGTGCTGGGCAGAGGGGTGGTGCTGGGGCTCCAGGGCAGAGGCCAAAATGCTGCCGGGTCCGAAGGTTTGCCGACCTGTGGCTGGTGGGTATGGGGGGCTGTTTCTGGCTCTAGCGCTAATTACAGCAGCTCGTTACTGCCGGGGGAGTCTGGAGCCCTCGCCTGGGTGCAGCACCCAGGGAAGGGTGGCTGTGCCTGGGGCAGGGTGCTGGTCCCCACGGAGCATCCCCATCTGAGCCGCCATCCCCCCCGCACGCCGGCTCTCCCTGCCCTCAGCAGCTCGCCCTTCGCACCGGCTGTGGTGGCCGGAGCGAGTGCTGGGAGAGGCGAGGGGACGTCTTGGCAGTGTCACAAACCTTCCAAGCAATAAAAGCTGGGCAGTGAGATCACCCGGCGGCCGCCCGTGAGTCAGCCGGCCCGAAACACCCGTGTAACTCCAGCCATCGACGTGACGGTAGCGCCTGGCTCCTCGCGCACCTCCCCTGGCCCCAGCCCAGGAAAATCCTCTTCTCCGGAGTTATTCCGGGACCTAGCGAGGGGGAAACACTGATGCAGTCGGAGCTGGGTCGTGGCTTGGAGCGAGGGGCTCCTTCAACTGGGGTGCCCCTCGCTTCTCGCCCAGCACTGTGCCAGCAGTGTCACCCGGAGACGCCCCAGCGCGCTGTTCTCCTGAGGTGTCCATCCCTTCCCTGTGACCCATGGGCCAAGGGCAGCTCGGCACCGGGCTCTGCGTTCCCCTCTTCCATCTTGTGGTGGTTTCCTTAAAAACAATTGGAAAACTCAGCTTTGAACACAAAGTCTGCCCATCCCTGCTGAAATAGGGGCGAAGTCCAAGGCAGACGTGGTGTTTAGGGGCACGGAGCTGGGCCAGCGCTTTTTGGGATTAAGTGGCTCCGCTGAGACCAGCTTCTCCCCCTGAGAAACAGGAGGCACTGGGGGCCGGAGGCAGCGGGATGCTTGGCACCGCCAGGATCAGGGACGCGGCGGTTGAGCCGGGGGAAGTGGCAACTTCCCGTTGATTAAACACCAAGCCCGGAGCAAAGCGGCGAGGCCAAGCAAGCGTTAACGAACCTGGCTTGTCACCGGCCTGTATTTTCCTACTGGTTTGTCCAGGGTAACCCGGACTGTCCCAGTCCTCCCAGGCCCCTGCGTAGCGCGCAGTGTGGAAGAGCCACTCTTCCCTCCGGCACGGCCATCGCCAGCGAGGTTCCGGTGCCCGGATAGCAGGGAGCTGCTCCGCATGCTGCCGGGCTTGGCGGACCGATGCTGTTTGCTGGCTGCCCCGCATCGAGGGTTTCGGCTTGGTGTGGTTGGTGGAAGCTTCGCACCCCAGCCCGTGCCAGCTGGGGCTGACGGGAAGGGGTTATCCGGGACATGGAGCGCAGGACAGCGGCTGCTGAGCCTCAAACGTGTGGAGATGCATCTCACCGCAAGACTCGGGCAAATCCCGCAGCGCACTTTTGCAGCCCGGGCGCGGAGTGCTGCGGTGTGGCATACGCGGGCATCCCGCGCCGGTGTCACTGCTCCCGCGTTCCCCACAGCGCGATCGCCAGGCGGTCGTGGTCTCAGCCCTGCTCTTGTCTGGTCCTGGTGAGGAGAGGAGTCCCCCAGGCTTGGTCCCATCAGGGCGGGTGAGGTGGGCTGCGTCTGAGGGGAGGAGGAACAGAACGGGTAGCAGGGGAATTGAAACAAAAAAACCAAAACAAAACCTGTTGAGTCATAAACTCAACAAACTCGATAGGGGAGCCGCTGATAAAGCCTCCCCAGAGCCTGTTGCACCAGGTTTACAGGAACCGTCTGAATCTGGGACAGGAGGAAAAGGCACTTAACCAGCTCGTGCCCAGGGAAGTCCAGTGGAGGAGGAGGAGGATGATGAAGCTTCCTTTCAGACCACATCTTTAAGTCTCTTGTGTGGCCTCAGGGCCGGAGCTTGGGCTGGACACAGAGACCCGGTCCCGCCGGGCCTCTGCGCCCGGCACAGGTCCTGGCTCCGGTGTTCTGCCCGTTTCGCATGCGGCGCTGGGAGGGAAACTCCTGGCGACTCCCAGGTGACGGCAGGAATTTTCTGGAGGGGTGTTTGCAGGTCATCGCGCTGCCGCCGGGGCGAGCGGAGGCTGCTGGTCCTGCTCCCCCAGTGCAGCTTCATGGGTGCAGCCCCCTCGCCCGCCGTTTTTCTCCAGATGAAACGGAGCCGGGGTCTGGGGCAGGGGGGACGGGGAGACCCCCCAGCCCCGCCCGCGGGGTTTGCCGGGACGGACACAAACGCCTTTGCTGTGCTTGTGCCCCCCTAGTTGTGCTCATCGGGGACTCCGGGGTGGGGAAGAGCAACCTGCTCTCGCGCTTCACCCGGAACGAGTTCAACCTGGAGAGCAAGAGCACCATCGGCGTGGAGTTTGCCACGAGGAGCATCCAGGTGGACAACAAGACGGTGAAGGCTCAGATCTGGGACACGGCCGGGCAGGAGCGGTACCGCGCCATCACCTCAGCGTGAGTTTCCCTGCTCCCTACCCGCGTCCCTCACGCGGGGCCGTGCCGTGACCCTGTCCCCTCGCTGTCCCCCAGGTACTACCGGGGGGCGGTGGGAGCTCTGCTCGTCTACGACATCGCCAAGTACCTGACATACGAGAACGCCGAGCGCTGGCTGAAGGAGCTGCAGGACCACGCCGACGCCAACATCGTCATCATGCTGGTGGGCAACAAGAGCGACCTGCGGCACCTGCGGGCCGTGCCCACCGACGAGGCCAGGAGCTTTGCAGGTACCTCCCCCCGTCCCATCTGTCCCATCCCAGGGCGGCCGCGGGCCGTGGCCTGCCCTGAGCTGGCCCTGTCCTCGCAGAGAAGCACGGGCTGTCCTTCCTCGAGACGTCTGCTCTGGATTCCACCAACGTGGAGACAGCTTTCCACAACATCCTCTCAGGTGAGGGGCGACCAGGAAAGCGGGAGGGAGGGACACGGAGATGGTTTTGGACGTTGTGTCCCCGCTGGGGACCTGGCTGTATGTTCTGGGGTGGGACCCTGCCCCCCTGGATGGGGAGATGTGGGCATGTGCACCCCTCGAGATGTGTGTTTTGGGAGGGGGCAGGTCTCCCACTGAAACAGAGATATTTAAAGAGATGTTTTCTTTTCTTCGGCAGAGATCTACCGCATTGTCTCACAGCGGCAGATCACTGGGCAGCCGGAGTCCGAGTTTGGCCCCGCCACCACCATCGAGCCCATCCGGGTGCTGCCCACGCAGCAGGAGGGCAGGCAGGCGCCCTGCTGCCAGAACATCTGAGTCCCCCGGGCGCCCCCACCCCGCACCCCCTCCCCGCCACCCAACACACGCCGGCACCACGTTTCCCACCCTCTGCCTCTGCACGGCTGCTCTGCGTGCGCTGTCGTGTTGCCCACACGCTGCTCTCCCCGTGTTTATGTAGGACCTACACTATTGGGGGTTAGGAAAGCATCGGGGTGCTTCCCCTCTCGCCCCGGCGGTTTGGGACATGCCATCCCCTCGTGTCCCCACTTCCTTTCGGCAGGGTCGCTGGGTGACTCGGGGTGGCACTGAAGGAGCCCGAACGTCGTGACTCCCTTGTTCGGCACCCCATTCCTGCGACACCCCTGGGTGCAGCCCGTCAGGGCGGGGTGGGGAGCAGGGTGGGGGGACATGGGGTGCGCCCTTCTCTTGCCTGGTGAAGTGAGCGGCAGGGCGGCCGGTGGTGCCCAACCCCAAGGGCTGGGCGTGCCTCTGGGTGCTGCTGTGGGATGCCCCGGTGCCGGGGGCGAAGGCCAGGGTGGCAGTGGCCCCGTTGCCCCACCTGGGGGACAGCGGGAACCTCTGGGCAGGGGCATCACCCAAGATGCTGAGCCAAGGGCTGCTGTCAGGTGGTGATTGGCAGGTGTCAATCAAGAGGGCATGCAGGTGGCATTCCTGGGAGAGCCTGTCCCCATTAACCCAGTGCTGGGAGTGTGCCCCCATCACAGGGGTTTTTGGGGAGAGGGGTCTCTGTCTCTCTATGGCTGCCCCTGCTCACCCCATCTGGCAGGGTCTGAGCCAGGGTCTTGCCCTGGGGCACAATCTATCGGTGAAAGAGGAATTTGGGCAAAATCCCCAAATAAAAGTTGCTGCTGGAGGCTCTTTCTGTCAGGGTCGTTCCTTGAGGCCAAGGAACCGTGCCAGCTCTGGCCCCACGCCTTCGGGCGCTGGGCAGCGGCCCCCCGCGCCACGGCACTGCTCTGTCCCAGCGGCAGCCTCGCCCCTCGGCTGGCCCAGACCCATCCCTGTCCGCATCCTCCGTGCCCCACTGCAGCGAGCAGCCGTCCCTGGGCATGCAACAGCGCTGACGCCACCCAGCCGGGCTCTGCCCCGTGCCCATGCCAGCTGGGAGAGGTGCCAGCCGGGACGGAGCACTGCCGGCTGCCACCTCCTCCCGCACCGCCATCTGCCTGTGCTGGAGTGCGGTGCCAAGGGGTGATGTCAGCCCCCGCCACCGAGGAAAGGTGGGTGCATGGGGGGAAGGATGCTCCTCCTGGCTCCGAAAAACGAGACGGCCTGAGCCAAGCACCCTCGGGGCTTTGCTGCCGCCAGATGTGCCGTCCAGCTGGGCGCTGGCACGGGCGCACGGGGCAATGAGCTCGCGTAGGCTCACAGAGATGCTTCCAGGCTCGGCAGCACCGTTTTGTTCCAGGTTTTCCACTTTTTATACGATTTCTGCTGGAATGAAGGAGGGGCAAGGGTGGGACAAGGCACAGGCTCGCACACCCGGCTCGCTGGCGGTGGCACCTTGCTGTCACCGGGACTGGGAACGGCAGCCGGTGCAGGGGAGTGAAGTCTCACAAATGAAGCCCTTTGGCTCCGGTGAACCCCGAGAAGCGTCGCCAAAGGCGTGAACCCAGTGCGAGCCCCAGGAGGGGTGGGAGGAGGCGGTCAGGGCCCCACCACCCCCGGAGCGCGGCCCTGTTCCCAGCCACCGCTGCTGGACCCCCCCGAAAGCTGGACAGACAGGAACCGAGCAGATACCAAGCTTCTTAAGTAATAATACTTTAATAAAATTAAGTTCTTAATGTAATTTAGCACATTTAATACATTAACCCTTTCCCTTCTTTGTTTTCTACAAGTTGTGCAACATCATTATTTTAATTTTTAATTTTATTTTAATTTTTTTCCTTCTCCCCTTATACTATATGCCTCAAAACCCAGACAACGAGCCTAACTCTACTCCTAGGTTCGGTTATATCTCTCTCTCAGGCCTTTATTTTTGCGTAACGCCGGAGAGATGAAAATACCTGGATGGAACACGTGATCGGTTTCCAATAGTAACAATCCCGACTACAGGTTTCCTATGACGTTAAAAGAAAAAGAGAGAGAAAAAAAAAAAAAAAGGCAAACACAACATAAGAGGGAATGGACTTTAAATGGAAGGGCCGCAGCCAGGCCGGCCGGGCGGACGCCGCGCGGCTCCGTGGCGGGCTGGCGCCGCGCGAGGTGGGCAGTACTGTGGGGCAGGACCCCGCGACAGCACCCAGACCCGTGGGAAAGCGGATACACGCAAACTGGTACAGCGGCTTCGGGCGAAGACGGGAGAAAGCTCCCGTGGCGCTGGTCAAACAAAAGCCGTGAAGGGCTGGCGGAGGGCTGCGCTCCCCTGGGAGCCGCCCGCAACTGCCTGCGTATGGCCGAGAGTCGGCTGCGAACGGTCCCCGGTGGGTTTCGTTTCATTTTAGCTCACGTCTTGCGTGCGAAATCCCACCGGAGCCGCTCCACCGGAGTCCCGAGGGCAGCAAGCTGGAGCCTGGATCTCTCTGATACCGGGGCAGAGCTGGAGGAAATCCTCCGCAGCCCCAAAGCTCCCGACCCCGCAGCCGGGTGCCGGGGGACTGCTTCGGGCATCCCAGGGGATGGATCGGTCGGCTCCGTGGCACGGCAGCCTGCACGGGCTCCGCAGCGGCGTGGCTCAAACGGACCTGCTGGCTCGGGACTCAGCGCTCTGCCCGCCGCCTTTCACGTTTGCTCAACACGGCTTTTAACCCGGGGGCAAATCCTCAATCGCCAATAGGATCTGGCCCGTTTTTGGGTTTTTTTTCCTTTTTTTTTACGATCATCTAGAACAGAATTCATAAGGAAAAAGGAAAAAAAAGAAGTGCTGATTGTTTCACAGAGGAGCAACCACGTCTCCGTCCCAGCTCCTGGGAGCCAAGAGGAGATCCCGTGGCCACGAAGCGCGGCTCCGTCTCACCGCTCCATTTCTCTGCACGTTCTTTCAAAAGCACCATCGCAAGACGAGAAAACACGTTCTGCTGTCAGCTGCGTGGCAAACCGGTGCCACCGCCGGAGGGTGACTTCAGCACTTCCTCCCTGCCCAGGCACCAGCAGAACAGCTCCGGGTTCCACATCAGTGTCGCTTTACCGGGGTGACTTTCAGTCTGCTCCGTTCACAGCCCTGACGCAACGCTGAAGCGGGTCCAGCGGCAACGCCGCAGCCTGCCAGGGCTGAAGCCACTTCAGGTTCCGGCAAAGATTCCCTGCATCAAAATGGGCAGGTTACCCTGGAGCAAAGGCGGGAGCTCCCCCTCCACCGCCTCCAGCCATCACGGCACAGGAAAACTGAGGTCAGCCCAGCACAACTACGGCCGAATTTCCCCCAGGCCAGCTGACAGCAGAACGTGACTTGGCGTTTCTATAGCATGTGAACCCCCACAGTAACATACAGAGATTGCTCCCTACCATCCTAGAAAGGTTTTTGGAAGAACCAGCCCATCCTGGCTCCGCTCCTGCCGGCGCTGGCGCCGAGGACAGCTTGCTGCGGGCGGGGCGGAGGCGGGACGGGCCCCACTACCAGAACACAAGTGACTATAAAGTGCATCCACTCTCCAGTCCCGGGCATCGCTGAACAACGTCAAGCACCGACTCTTCTTCAAGTATCAAAACCAAAAAATATGAGGTAAAACAAAAATGAAAGAGCAAACAGGCTGCCTCACCGCCCCTGCAAGGAAGGACCAGGCGCTTGATTTCACCAAGCACGCACCCCTCCGAAAGCGTGGGAGGCATCATGCCCTGCTTTCAGAAACCCCCCGGCGCGCCAGGAAGGGTCCCGTGGAGTGACCTCTGATTCACAGTGCTATCCACAGAAACCAAATGAGAACTGTCGCTTCCTGTCCTGACCTATTGCATGGCTTCGCTGAAGGAATGCTGGTGAGCGGCTGCCTCGTCCCGTCCCGCCCCAGACGCGGGCGAGGGAGAGAGGGGCAGCCACTGCGTTTCTCGAAGGCTTTGGGATCCTCGTGGGTGCTCCTGAACTGCGGGACGTCCCTGGGTTCGCTACGGCTGAGCCACGACGCGGAGCAGAGGAGCAGAAGCTAAACCCAGAGTGTTTTCTTCGCAACGCTCTGCTTCTCTAATAATAGCAGAGTTGACACTAGGTCATTTATTTTTGAGTTACAGTGTGTAAACGGTGATTTTTGGTGCAGCAAAAAGCAGTCACCAACGCTCTGGAGAAAAGTGCTGGCCTGGCTCTGAAAAGGACGGACCAGGGTTTAACCAGCCAACCGGGTGTGCAGGGCGCATCCTGCCCCATCGCCGGTGCTCCCCTGCCCCGAAAGCTCCCTGCCGTGTGAACGGACCCGCCGTCCGGCCTTCACACCCCAACGCCGGTCCATCGGCTCGGGGAGCCGTTCACTCCCGCTCCGGCACTGCGAGGACGTTGGGCGCATGGCCGCAGAGCCCGATGTGCGGCCTCCCGCCTCCTCCCAAGCGCTCGCCACGAATGTTACCCGCCCGAGAGGGGGACGGCACGGGGACGGCCGGCGGGAAGCAAAGGTGGGGGTTCAGGGATGCCATGGCCCGGCACAGCCGCAGGAAGGACCACCGAGGCCGGTGTAACATTTTGTGAACGTTTTCCCACAGCACCAGCGCTCAAACCCGATGATGTGAGCAGCATCTCCCTCACGGGAGCAGAGAAGCCACCCAGCCGGGCAAACCCAGCATCCTGAAAGATGCCAGCTGCTAAACGAGCTCACCCCACAGCGCACATCGTCTCTGTGCAATGCCTCCTCACCGGGCTGAGATATAACCAAAAAAAAAAAAATTAAAAAAGGGAACAAACCAACCGTAATGTCCTGTGTCTGCCGCCCGGCTCCGAGGGCAGAAAGCCTAATTCACGGCTGCGCCGGAGGAGCCCTGCGCCCTCGCACCAGCACCTCGCTGCCTGCCAGCTCTGTCCGTCCCATTACAGAGGGGAGTTCGTCCAATTTGCCTTTCCTTGGCTTTCCCACCATGGAACGGTCCCGCCCCATTCATCACCGGGACCTTCCAACACCCGCAGCGCTCGGAGAGGTTCAGAAAGCAAGGAGAGCGCAAGAAAAGGAACGGCAACTTTTAACGTTTCTTTTTCTGCAATTTCGTGCTCCAAGCCTGAGGCTGGAGGTCAGAATAAGGCAAAAATAATGGCCTAAAACTTCCTTATTTTGCTCAGTGACTAGCCAGATCTTTATATTTTTATTAGAAAAGCAACACAAAAACCCAAACGCATCTTTTTAAAAAAATACATATTATTAGATCCCTTTTTTTTTCCCCCCTCTACAAAAATAACCTCAGGACTTTGATTGACAGAAGGTACCGGTCAGTGGTCTGTTATTTCGTTAGGCTTTTGTTCGTTTACTTGTTTGCTTCAGAAAAATAGTACCAAAAAAAGATGGAATTTCTGGGGAAGTTAAAAATGATAGCTGATCCTGTTCACGAGTTTATTTTACATTCTGCTCTGTCTGGGATCACTTGGCTCTACTATAGATTAAACAATATGGATAGCATCTACTATTTGAACTAGTTAATTTTATTTTAATCTTTACTCTAGGATTATATGTAATAAATTTGAATGTTTATTATTATTATTAACTTTTTTTTTAATACCCATCAACGCAAACTTTTTTTTTCTTCTTCTCCTTTTTGGTTAAAAACAAACAAACAAAAAAAATTTCTTAGTTTAAAATGCTTCTTTGAAAGGCAACGGAGCAGAAGCATCCCCCACCTCCCTGCGGCTTTGGGCAGGGGAGCGGGAGAGGGGCTGACTCCGCGCTGCAGGTACCCCCAGCCCACGGGGGGCTCGAGGTCGCGCAGCGCGCCTGCCCAGCAGCTCCCGGGGCGACGGCCCTGCGGAACGCGCGGGGATGCGGCCGACGCCAAGCGCGTGCTGAAGTGCTTTCCTGGATTAAAGCACGCGCTCCGCAAGCTCGGAGCCTCGCTGGCCAGAACAAGGGGGATGCTCCGCGCGCGCCATGCTGGCCCTTACGTTTGTCTGGGACGATTCGCGCCCACGCTGGCTTGGGGAGCAGAAAGGGGAACGCTTCCCTTCCCAGGACGGGCCGAAGCTGGCCAGGGCGCTCTGCAGAAGCCGTCCCGCGCCCCGGCACAGCCCGATGCGGCCGCAGCAGGACAGTGGTCCCGCGCAAACCCGAAAGAACAACGACGGGTGTTTGCGAGATCAGGCCTGGCCTAAACGCTGGGACAAATTGCTCCGGTCCTCACAGCGTGCTCAGCTGCGGGAAGAAACGGAGCCAAAGCCGAACGGGAGGACATGGACGGCAACCATGGCCCTGCTCGCAGACCGGCCCTGCCAGCGCGCCCGGAGCCCGGCAGCAGCGGCGGGTCCCGCGTCACGGCTGCAGGAAGACGCAGAAATCCTCTCGCTCCCAGCACAGAGCGGTTTTACGCACGGCTCTCCGAAATCCTGCTGCGAACCCAGCCAACAGCGCAACTCCCCGCCAGCTGCCGGGGCAGGAGAGGGCTGGTGGCGGCGGTGGACAGCAGGCGGGAGGAAGCTGAGGAGGTGAGGAAGGAGCTTGGCTTCCCAGAGCGTCCAGCTCCTCCCGAGCCCCTGCGCTCCCCAAAGCCACCACGGCGAGAGCGAAGCCCCCGCGCCCAGTGCCTGCCCCGCGCGGGACGGGGAGCTGGGGGTGCTGCAGGAGCCCGATCCCCCAAACCTGCTCCAACGCCCTCGCCGAGGGGCGCGCGGGGCAGAGCAACCGCAGCGCGGGGGCTTTGGAACGACCGCGCCAGCTTGGACTCATAGTGGTTTTTCTCTTCTACTTCTCTGGTTTTTAACGACCTTTTTTCTTCTTTTTTTTTTTTCCTTTTTTTTTTTTTTAAATACATCCAACTGTGTTAATTCCTCATTTCTGGAAAGGGCTATCTGCACCATAACTATCACCTTTTACATACACACACGCACGCACAAAAAAGGAAACATATATTAAAAACACTTTTTAAGCAATACTCTGGATACAAATGTATTTTTTAACCTACATATATTCTAAACCTTCTAAACTTTTAAGGATCACTTTATCATAAAATAAAATATCCTTTTTTCTTATAATAAATTACCTAATAAAAAGTATTTTTATTAGCCCAGTTCCTTGCTACATTTACATGTAATAAATGCATTTATTAAAATAGAATATTAAATTATAAAGAAATGTTCTAATTTTAAAATCTTAGTCTTTTTTTCCCTCCTCTCTCTCTCTTTAAAAAACACCGGTAAATGCATCAAAATAAACCCTTCAAATACCAAATAAACAGGTTGGAGCGTTTTGATTTAAGAGGTTCACAATACTAACAGTCTGAGCCTTTGTACGTATGGAGATTATTTTTTTTTTTTAAGAAAGAAAGAAAAGAGAAAAAAATAATAGATATCCCTCCAGCTGAAAAATACTTTTGCAAATGGGAGCTAGGACAAGATATTTTTATAGTATCTCCTCATTAAATATAAATCCAATTTTGGTTACTTTTTCTTTTGTTATGTATTATAATACATACTATTCTCTATATAATTCATGTCGATGAGGATGACATCACAGCACGGTATTACTTTATCCCTCCATTTCCCTTTGTTTCGTTTCGTCACCCTCTCCCCCACACCGGCCCTCCTCCGGGAGTCCCTGTCCCTGCCGTGGCAGCCAGCGCATTTTGGGGGCCACGGCAGAGCAGTGCAGGCAGCGCCCCAAAACGCCCCCGCCGAGCACCCCGCCCCAGCTCCCACAGCTCTGCCGCCGCCTCGGCTCTGCCCAGGAGGTCACGTCCCCATGGAAAAGGCTGCAGGACGAGTCCCAAATTCAGCAAAGCACCGGAGCCCCCACTCCGTGGTCTCAGCAAGCACCGAAGTCGGCGGCAGTTTGGCAAAGCGCACCCGTAAATCCGCTGGGGCGTCCAGCACCAACTCAGACCTGCCTGGAGGTCCGCTCCATCTCCACGGGTCTGATCCTGCCTGGACCTGGAAGCCTCCCGCTAACAGCTCAGCACCTTCCAACACAGCCATGCTCTGAGCTCCCCTGGGTTTTTGGGGACCTGCCCTCCCTCGGAGGCCGTGACACCTGCCTTGCAAAAACGCCCCTGCAGCAGGATGAGCGCCCAGGGTGGACTGTCACCGGCATTCATCTGGGCACGGCAAGTCAAGTTCCTCAGCCAGGTCCCCACCCTGGCTCCATCATCCCCGCTCACAAGATGGAAACACTCGGGAACAATGAGCATGGAGGGGAAACCAGCAGCGTCCACCGGCACCGGGCCACCGTGAGGTCTCACCCTGCAAGCACGGACACAGGGGAGCTTTGCTTTCCCGCTGCCAGGAGACAGCCCGATTTTGGTGGGCTGCTCGCTAGCTGTGAACTCATACGCAGGATGGGGGTCTCGAGGACCAGCTCCTTCAAGGGTTTTGCTGCTCCTAAACCAGAGGGAGGGAGAGGCGGGCGGCTTGGCGAGAGCCGGCTTGGCGTGCCGGGTCCCAGCCCCGCGTCTCTCCCAGCCCCAGACGCAAGCAGGGATCCCCGGATCAATTCAGCGCCTGAAGGGCTCACCCCAGTCCTGGGAGCGAGGGTTCTCCCAGCCGGCTTCGCTGTGGCTCCTGCCGCGGTCACCCAACGCTGGAAGGGGAAAGCGCAGCCGGGCACAGGGAACGCTGCGCTGCAGAGAAGGGCAGGGCGCGGGGAGGAGGGCTCTGTCTTTAGCGAGCGTTATTGCTGGTGAATTAGACCAACACGCCATTTTTAGTCATCTACCAAGGAAGATACAAGTCAGAGCAAATAGTTAAGGTCATGGGCATTTTTCTTGTTTTTTGTTTTTATTTTTTTTTTTTTAAGATTTTTATATATATACATATATTTAAAAAGAGAGAGAAAAAAAAATTACGTAAATTTGTTGTTTAAGCCCCGCAACCGGGCTCCCCATGGGCGGAGGGGCCGGGGAGCGGCGGGGGCCGCAGCCCCCCCACGCTGCCCGAGCCCCCGCGCAGCCCCTCTCGGGCCCGAGGTAGCTCCCGGGGCATTTACAGCGCCTGTTTTAACTTCTTCCAAAGTTGCTACATCAAAATATGGAGTTGGTTTGGGGGGGGGGGACGACGACAGGGGGAAAGCAGGGGAAAAGGAGAAATCAAAATAAAACAGTGGCCGAAATACTTCTATTCATTTTAAACTAGAACTGCTACATCAAGCTTTCTTTTAATATATATGTATATGTATATATATATGTGTATATATATATATATAAAGGTTATTGAAACTGAAGATTTTCTTAAAGGCCAACTTGGAGACTTGAGCAGGAACCTCCTCTGCAGCGAGGGGCAGACGGACAG
>WHYT01013112.1:21440-32981 GCA_009806455.1 Tetrax tetrax
AAACCGGGCACTCCGGATCAGTCCGCTCACAGATCCTCACGGCACACTCCATACAGAAGAGGTTGTGGCCGCACGGCACCAGAGCCGCTGTAACTTCGCTTTCGAAACACACCATGCACTCGCGGCTGCTGGAGACAGACGTCCGGGCAGCGGTCGTCGTCCCCAACTTGGAAAACCCTTGAAGCGGCTCCCCCTGCGACCGCCTGGGGAGACCGGAGAGACTGGGCTCTTGGATGGAGGAGGACGGGGAGCGATGCGAATTCGGGTGGATTGCGCCAGTGCTGCTGGACCGCTGCTGCTTCGAGAAGAGCACCGAGACGGGGTTGGTGTTCTCCTGCCCAGCCCACATCGGGGCACCCGACTCCGGCACCCCGTAATACAGATCTTGCTTGTTCACGCCATAGTTGGGGAAGAGGTAACCATAATTGAAATCGTTTTGGTCGTTCAGCCGGGGCGTCTCGTAGACAGGGTCGACGGAGCAGTCGCCAATGCACCCCAGGCTGTTCTGCCGGAAGGTGGAGAGCGGCTTGCAGCCCGGCGCCGGTGTGTGGACCCGCCAGGCCTCCGAGTAGCGGTTCTCCATGCCGGAGTCGGGGCTGCTGGAGAGGAAGTCGTTCTCGTTGTTGTACTCCAGGATCTTGCCCGTCCTCACCGCGATGTGGGTCTCGATCTCCTCCCGGGCGCGCTCGACATTGCCCGGCGCACCGGTGATTTCAAAGACGGGGTCCCGGTCCCGGCTCGGCGTGATGATGTAGGTGTTGGTCTGCTGCTGGATCCGCTTGATGGTGGCTCCTTTGGGGCCCACCACCAAGCCCACCACGCGGTAGGGCACACGCACCCGGATGGTGACTTGCCCCGGCAAGGTGGGAGCGCTGCCGAAAGTGGTGCCAGCCTTGTTGCGGGAGGCCCTGATCATGGAGAAGTGCTCGGCAGCGGAGATGATCTCCCGCCGGGCCATGGCCACATCCTCCCGTCGTCCAGTCACCATGAAGACCGGCTCCTCGCCCCGCACTGGTGTCTTGATGTAGGTGTTGGTCTTTGCCCGCAGGGCTTTGATCTTGCAGCCTTGGGAAAAAGAGAGAAAACAAAGCAGGGAGGTTAGAGAGGCTGTCCCACCACGCTCCCCTCGCCTCGGGAAACGAGGCCGAGCGGCCACGTTTGCAGCAGGCCCTGCACCACACAGCAACCACTACCGGGGGACCTAAAACGAGGGAAAGGCCCTTTCGCCTCAGCCCTGACAAGAGAACTGCCAGAGGAAAGTTTCTCCCTCACCATCCCCAGTGCTCCCCACTGTCTCATCCTCGGGCGGGCCTCGCCATTTTGTGTGCTGGCCCCCACCACATAAACCCCTCCGACACCTTCCCTCGCAAACCAGCCCTTCGCCCCCCAGAGACCTCCCTGCCACAGACCCACCAGCACGGCGAGCTGGGGAGGGGGGACCCAAGCCCTCCCCATGGGCCAGCGCTCCCCGGGAGGAAGCTGTCCCCGCTCAGGCCCAGGCCCCGCCATGTTGCTCTTAGAGAAGATGGCCGCCCTTGCTCCTCGTCAGAGTGGCGCTGGGGACAGGACGAATTTGGCTGACGGGGCCGCAGAAGAGGCTGGAGGTGGCAGGAGAAGGCAGAGGGGTGCTGAGTCCACGGCCAGGCACGGCCGATGCAGAGCCCCTTCGCCACCCTGCACCAACCCACGGGGAGCACGAGGGGAGAGACATCTGCCACAACTAAAGAGAGCAGAGCCCTCCGTGGGGATTTCTGTCCTACCATGGAGCTTTGGGGTGAATCTGGTGTGACCTGGGTCACTTTCAGGAGGCCAAGTTTGGAGCGGGGATAGCAGAGATGCAGCACTTTGGGCTCCCCACCTCAGATACGGTGCGACCCCAAATGTCCCGTCCCTCGCCATGCCAGTGCTTTTGTACATCCGTATCCACTCCCCTGGAGCCCACCAAGCCTATTCCCCCTGCTCCTTACAGCCCAGAAAACATCTTCCTGCTTTTCCAAAAAAGGCAAGAGACTTCTCAGTGTGTTTTGCCTTCCAAATCATTTTTTTGAGGGGTTTAGAGCCAGCTGTGTGACTCCAGGTTCCTAGATGACACTAGGATGCCATCAAGCGACAAATATTTTTACAGATATTGCATAAGTTTTCTAAACTACCTCTGGAAACCCTCCCTGCTGCTGTCCTCTGACCCCTCTCTCCAAAAGCCTTACTCCATGCCTCAAGGCATTTTCAAAGCCTGGCACCACATTCCCACACAGACCGGGGCTTCCTCCACGGGGAGGTTTGCTCTGAGCTCAAGTCTCTATGAAAAACGTTAAAATGGGATTCTCCGGGGCACCGCGGATGGAGTACGGCAAGTGTTTTGCCCTGGTTTCTCAAGGATTCCAGGGCTCAGGGAACAAGAGGATCAGGATACGGCACTGCAACCTCTGCGGGATCCTCTTCCCCAGCCCATCTCCTCTCCTCAAAGGAAGCCCAGCTCTTGTCCTGTCCTGGGACCATCTGACACCATCAAGTTTTCCTCAACATACCACACTGACATCATACTCTAACAGAAGATGACCTGCAATTGGTGCTTCTGCAATCAACAAATTAAGATTCCTCAGTTTGTGGGCCAGAACGATATTATTTACAGAGATCCTAACAAACAAAAACATCTCTCCCAGCTGGGACTTCAGGGCTGCCACTCACTTAGGGCTGCCACTTATCTGCAGCTCATCTCATGAGACACAGACTTGCGACATCGGGGTATTCACAGGAACGTAACAAGCCCACCACCACGTATCATGAGCAAAAATCGAACCCCGCACCTTTGGTGACAAAAACAGAGCCTCGTGCCAGTACAGCTGACAAGAATAACTCCCCGCGCTCGCAGCGGTGGCAGGCGCCGCGCGCGGTACAACCAACAGTCACAGCTGCACGAAGCGTGCTCAGCCTGCCAGGTCACACTCGCGTCTCGCAGCGTCGCATGGGCACCGGGCTGCAGCCTCATCAAGCTGCAGGAGACCGTGTGAAGATGGAACCCCCCGGCACAGCTTCGAAACCCCATCACCCATCAGAGGGCCTTGGCGTTGGCGTAGGACACGCACCGGGAAATCCCGACCTCACTGTCAAGTCCCAGTGCGACTTTTAGCTCCTCAGAGCTACTTCAGCTCGCGGAGCCCCAGTCCGCAGTTCGTGGGAGGGGAAGAACAGCCACCTCTTGCTCTGTGTTACTGCAAAACCTCCTCTAACACTGAGCATTGCGATGCCGCTGCGTTATACCCATCTCTAAGCCACTAATTTCACGTCCCTGGGGAATGGAAATGCTAGATCCGACCCAGAGAAGGAGCTGGGCAAATCCCCCAAATCCAAACCAAATCCACCTCCTGCCAAGCCCAACGTAGCTCACGTGCTGCTCCGTGCGCAGCTTGCACCCTGAAGTGTATTGGCAACACTTTGTTCAGTAAAGTTTCTAAACAGCCGATGTGGACCGATGCTCACCAATGGTGTTGTGTTATTAGCACTCAGGAAACTCACAGAACAGGACTTCACGGTGCTAGGCGCGGCACAGAACAAAACCACGCGGACAGAACCACAGAATCAACGTTCATCCCAAAGAGCCCGTGGAGAGCAGGACAAAACCGCGAGGACCCACCTACGCCCTCCCGCAGCCCCAGAGCAAGGACGGCTCTCCCTGACCCATCCCTGGCAGACATTTCCCCGCTCCGCTCCTATGCTGCTCGCTCCAAAGATGGAGATTCCATCTTAGGAAGATTAACAGAGATGCCACCATTTCCCCAGGGATATCACCGGAGCGTTGCATGGAATGGGGGTGTGAGCGGCAGGCATCCGTGCTGAAAATGCCTCCCGTGCATCGCCCCAGAGCGAAGCGGTGTTTGCCAAATTCCTTGCTGACCCACGTTCTGCCTCCCGGAAGCGCAAGTCTTGCTCTCGTTTCTGGAAGGACCTCAGGTAGGCGTTTGTCAGGGCTGGGATGGGTTTGGCGTTTTTTCTAAGCTTTGGGACAATGACTGCGTGTAGGGAGAAAGGGATCTGAGCCCAGCACAACAGGAAACAATCGAGGAGGTGACACGGAGGGCCAGGCAAGCAGAGCAGTGACAAAGGATGGGGGCTCCATGCCGGGGACAGATGGAAGGAAACAGTGGCAAGGAACACGCAGGAACGAGGGCAAACGCGAGTCACACGAGCTGGGGAGGGCAGGAGGGAGTCAGGGCTGGAGGAAAGGGGGTGGAAATCGAGGGAGAGGAACGCTGTGACCCCTCCGAGGGAGGAGGAGAATTAGGAGCGCAGAGGCAAAGGAGAGACACCCCAAAACGGCAAAAGGGAGACGGGCAAGGAGCAAGCCTGGCGAGAGGGGGAGGGAGATCTCGGAGCGGACAAAAGGACGCGTGGTGCAGTGGATGGTGTGGGAAGCAGGGGGAGGAGGAGGAGGGAGGGTCTCCGTGCAGGCCTGCAGACAGGAAAGCCAGCTTTGCGGAGACGGACAGATGGGGGATCCTGTGCTTAAAACCAGGAGGAAACAACCCCGCAGGAAATCAGACCAGCTCCATCAGGACCTGCAGCCCCGCAGGCTCAGTGGCCCAGATCTCCAGCAGCTCTGAAGTGGTGCAGACAACGGGCCAAGCCTCCAGCAGGATAAACCCAGGTAACTCCACCAACTTCCAAGAGAGCTACTACGCCAATTTACACCAGCTAAAATCAGGCTGGGCTTAAATCTGATTTCCCCACCGAGTGCCAAGGCTCCTGGCCCATCTCAACCCCAACAACGACCTTACTTCGCACAACCAAACGGGGGCTGAGCCGTCTTCGACATGGACCCACTTCCAGCTGAGAACCAAGATCAGGATGCGGCCCTCAGATCCTGGACGGATGAGCAGCACAGTCCTATGTCCTTTTTTCAAATGAAATTTGCCCTGTATGTTGGTTTTAGTTTGTTTTTTTTTTTTTTTAATGAAAGACTTTCTTTGTGCGCAACTGAAATTCGAAAACAATATGCAACAAACCGCTTTACAGGGTGGATTATTAAAAGGGGAGAGAACTGCTTAGTAGGTGGTGTTAAAAATGTACAACTAAAACAGGAAAAAAGGACCTGTAGAAACGATAATGATAAATAACTTTGCTGTAGTGTTCCACTCTTTCAGGCAGCGTCCAGACATCAGCTAATTGATCCCTGGCAGACTCCTGCCAGTTAGATTTGTATATCAGAGGGAGAATTAAGCCCTTTCTTGTTGTGTTTCCACTACCTAGCTTCTATTATTCTGGGGTTTTTTTGCCAATAACACAGATCCCAAAGCATTTTGCAGAGCAGGCTAGTATGAGTCTTTCCTCCCTCCACCCCTTCTTTCTTTTTAACTCCAGTTAACTGATTGCCAATTGACTCAAAGTAAATGTATTTGCAAATTACCCCAGTAAGCCGCAAATGTTAACATACAGAACAAACCCTGGAGGACTGTCAAGGCTCCGGCACCCAGACCAGTTATCTAACTGGAATTAATCCCCAGAGCGGCTCGCTCCGGCTAAAAACAAATGCATACATCGAGTCTAGACATCGCCAAACTGGAGAGGGGTGTAGGAGGGAAATCAGGGGGAGACTGGGACGTACAGCCACATTCTCCTCGCTGCGTACCCCTGTGTCAGGGGTGAACAAATCCCTCGAAACTAACGGAGAAGGCTTCAAGAGCTTGATGCGCCCATCCAGCTAAGGCAGCTGCTCACGAGGCCAAGGAGGGTGTAGGATGCGTCCCACCTGACTGTCGTTTACTTCGCACGAACCCATCCCAAAGCTTTTCTCGCTCACAGTGGCGTAAAACCAGCGTGCATCCATGGGGCCTGGCTGTGGTTTCCACCCGGGCTCCCGACCACCGCTCCAGCAGCAGGAAAAGGCCAGAGCAGCGTACGGGATGGATGTGCACGGGCCGTGCCCGCCACACCACGCACGGTGTAAACGCCAGCAGAGGGACAGTGCAGCGGAAAACAGAGCCAAGCCTGTGGAGTAGTCTCATCGGATATTTCAATTCGGTGTAAATTCGGAGTTAAACCCACTGACAACCTTCTCCTTACCTGGCGAGAAGGCCAGATCCTGCGCAGGTACCCACTGCTGCTGGTGCAGTAGGGCTGCATCTGGCACAAACTGGCCGCACCTCCAGTCTGTCCCAGTTTACACCCAGAAACACGAGAGGTGCTGTGCCCAGCTTACAGCATCAGCTAAAGATCCAGCCCCGAGGTGAGGAGGGTTTTTGTTTGTTTGGCTTTTTTTTTAAAAAAAAAAAACACACCATACAAATCACTCCAGGTCCTCACATTTCTGTTTTTCATCAGATACAAAATTATCTCTACAGACAAAAGATTTTCAGCCCTCTTCTCATTTACACTAAGACACTTTTTACACTGCACTGGTATAAATTACACCTGAAAATACCCCACTCAGGACGTTTCAACATTGTTGGTGCGGTATAACAGGGCCTAAAGGCAAATTAGGACTTGGCCTTTTTTCTATTACAGTTATAAAATTAAAGAGGACTGTAAAATAAACAACCCTCAAATATCTCTGGTAAGGTGGGGCACTCTTTTCTCATTTAAGATGAAAGCCATGTTAAAAGACAAGCACACAAAGAACATCACAAATAAACTCTCCTGAATATCTGTGGGGTAAGATTTTGCTGCATTCAAAATCTGATGAAAGTGGTATCAAAAAACACAAATGCACACAAAAGGACCACAAACAAACAACCAAATCCCTTCACATTGAGGCTTTATTGCACTGATGATGCAAGTTGTGTTTACAAGAAGGGGGAAAAAAAAAATCAAAACCACACCACCGTGCCACAGAAACAAGCAACCGCCCCATTTCAGTGCAGGGATTTTCAGCTTTTTCATGTAGCAATGAAAGTTGTTTATAAAAAAAAAAAACCAAACTAAAAAAAACCACCAAAAAAGAAAAAGCAACGCGACCCAAAAGCAACAACCCAGATGCCACAGACAATCGCCGCCTTGTTGTGCGGCGGAGGAAAGTTGGGAACGCGGGCTGGAAGCCCCCCGGCCCTGAGCAGCCGCTCTTCGCCAGCAATGCATCACACCAGGGTGGGTGTGACCGCGGCCCCCTGCACCGCACCATCCCGCACGGCGCCATCCCGCACAGGCTGCGAGCAGGACGGCGCGCGTGGAGGAAAACGGGGCAAGGCAAGCCGGCATGGGGGGACGCAGGAGGAGGGGGCTGCCAGACAAAGGCAGGAACGGGGGGCCTCCACCCAACGCCAGCACGCTTTCCCACTGCCCTAGATTCCGGCCAGCCGCTCTGCGGCGCGGTTCACTCGGTCAGCGCGGCAGCCAGCAGCCGGATCCGACGCGCGGAGCGCGCGTGTCTCCCTAGAAAATTCCCTTTGTCTCTCTCCCAGACCATTTTCTCCTCCCACCTCCCGTTCAAACCGCACAAAGTCGATCCCCTCCTGCACTTTCCCTGGCGTAAATTCAGCGGGATTCTCGTTAACACTTTCCACCGCTCTGACACCGACCGCAGTCTCCCTCCCCCTGTAAGGCCCATCTCAGGCTGCCGGAGCGGCGCAAGGAGGCTGGTTTTCAGGCCCCACCAGACCGGCTGGCTTTAGTGCCCAGATTTACGTGAAGCAAGCAGACAACGGGATCTGCCCCCTCGCTGCCTCTCGGATGCTGTTCATCCATCCACCTCCACATGGCGGGCGGGGGAGCTGCAACCATTCAGCTTCCTCAATGAGAAAGGTTTCCTCGGGCTGTTTTTAAAATGCTGAAAGCTTTAAGAGCGTGTTTGGAGCAACATAAAGAGCCCAATCACCTGGAGTTAGTGGGGCCTCTCCTTAAATTTGACTTCACCTCACCAAGAAAGAGCAATTTACATGAAGCTCCTCTCTCACATCATCTCATTCCTGTTGACAACAGGCCAGTTAGAGCCGGCTGGGAGATGCTTCATCAAAGGGTGTCTCTGGGTACAGGTGACAATGGATGCTACTATCGACAGTAAGAGCTAAAGCACTCTCAGAGGGAAGGTACCTGCTGGGAGCGGGCGGCTTGCACTCTTGTGTTCCGCACGGCTGGAAGCCAAACCGACCCACTACCTTCTCCCCACGCCTGCAGGCACCAGGCACACAAAGAACCATGACCGTGTCTCCCCAGCTAAGAGATCCAGCCTTAAACGTGCCCCAGTTAGAGTCCAGCAGCCTCTTCCCTGGCTCCCCTGACCAAGCAGCCCAGTTTGTCAGTGGGAGCAGATTTAACACCAGCAGAAAAGTCGGACACACCTTTTCACCAGCCCAATCTACACCTGCCTCAGGTGACTTCTGGGGAAGGACCAGGACATCTCCGTGGCTGAGGATTCCTGCCCCTTTCTAAGTTCACAGCCTGAACGATCTTTGGACATCCTCCACTCTACCCAGCATCTCTCCCATCTCAACCCACACCCTTGGGTTGCAAGAACCTTCTCCTTCGCAACTCCCTTGGTGCCCCACCATCTCCTCAAAAATCACCACCTCAGTGTTTTGTCTTTACACCCTGACAAATTTATCTGCATGGCTCTGAGAACACGTGCAGTCCCAGTAAGGCTGTTGCAGGGAAGATGCTCACGACAAGAGTCGGCAGCTGAACACAAGAGCCACCAAATAGGCCGAGACCGGCTCCAGAACAGAGCACCATGCATGCCACGGCATGCGCCAGGAGGTCCAGCCACCCCAGCTCAGCACGGCTGAAGTTCATGCTCTTGCCACGCGCCAAGGGAACTGGGGAACGACCTGCCAGAGCTACGACACGGGCAGAGACATCCCAGCTCCTCACCCCAGCAGCAACAGGAGGGCATGCATGGAGGTCATGGCTCCATTTCCAGCCAGGGTGTTGCCAACCATGGCCGGGGGCAGAGCGGAAGAGGCCATCAACGTCAAAGGGATAGTTACAACTTTCTCCACTCATCCTTCCTTTTCCAGTTCCCTTCACTCCAATTCGCAAAGCAGTCCCTGGCACATCCCACCAGCCACCCAGCCCTCCACCACGGAGCCTGGGGCATCACGACGGAGGAGCCTGTCCGGCCAATTCCCGCAAAGCCCCCCTTCTAGCAGTCCAGGATCTCATCCTGCCGAGTCCCCCAGCCCGCCCGGCTAGCAGTCACATCGCTGAAGAAGCGCCGCTCGTATTCAGCGCACAAGTGGGCACCGGCGCAAACTCGAGCAAGGTTTCCAGCATGCAATTGGCTCCGCGAGGGCACATTCACAGTTCCCGGGGAAAGCGGGGAGTCGCCGAGCGCCAGGTTTAGCTCCCACAGCATCACTTGTTGGAAGCGGAGCCACCCCTTCCGCTACAATTAAAACCTCCTTGCAAATCACACTTACAAACATTCCCACTAAAATATTCGGGGCTTGAGCCTTTTTTATACCCAAGTGCCTTCACACTCTGCCGGCAAAGTACAGGGCAGGTGGAAATCCCACTGCCAGATCCACGTGAAAAAAATCCCGTGCCCAGATCCAGGCCTCTCACACACACACGTGTCAGCAAGGTACACTTTCAAAGATGGTAGATGTTATTTTAAAATACGAAGGAACAGTGTGGTGCGTCAGATCAGAAAATATCAAGTTAATGAAAAAGCTCAACCCTGCTACCAATTAAAGCCCTGAAATATTTTTCATTCCACTACCACTTTTTTCTCCCTCTCTTTCGCAAGACGTTAACCACCTATCCAAAGTACCCACAAACCACTCCTTTCCTTAGAAAACCATCACCCCATGAGCAGCATCACCAAGGGGGTGACAATCTGTGATTTCTGGGTCCCCCCCCGGCTTCCCAGTCAGGCACCCGGGAGAGCGCAGGACTCGGCCCCCCAGGGGAGCCCCACACCCAGCCGCATCCGAGAACAGACCCTCCTAATCCGGCCTTCACCCGAAAGAAAACCAGACCTGGGAGACAACCCACAGGCCTTTAAGAAGACGTGCAAGCCGCAGTCTTCGCTGGAGGAAAGGAGCTGTGGCCACAGGGACTCTGCCGAAGCAATTTGGGTTTCCACCAGCACAAGGTCCGGCCCGCCTGCCTCCAGAACGGGGCACAGCTCGCACCATCTGCCCCACAAACTGATGCCGACTCCACCTCGCCGGGGCTCTGGCCCAGTGACATTTCCCAGTTCCCCCAGATGTGGGAAAGCCCTCACACAGGCTAAAAATGGTGGAAAAAAAAAAAAAAAAAATCAATACTATCCAGCTCTCCACGTTCCTCTCCATCACTCCAGCCACGCCGCTGCGTACCGAACACACTGAAACACACCCCCTTCTCCGGAGTCTGGGACAGCAGTGAGACCCAGGAAGAAAACAGCCCGGGTACCTCCCGCACCAGCTAGTGCTTCCCTTCGATTCTGCCTGCCGAACCTTCTCTCTTTTCTAACTTTATTAAACAAAGGGGGCCTGATTCTCCACGGCCTTGCACCCGCCAGTGCAGTTGGTGCAAAGCCTCGCCGTTTCTGGCCGGGCGCTCAGCTCGTGGCGGTGTAACGGCGCGACGGGGAGGATCAGGCCCAGGCAGGACCTCCTTGGCCAAACCTTCACCCCCGCCTCCAGCCCCAATTTCCCCAACTCCCCGCCGCAGGGGCCACCATCCAGGGGCGGAAGGCAGAGCGAGAGTCGTTCCCTCCGCCGCACACGCCCCGAGTTTCAGGGGAGGCCAGCACTCCTCTGCACTCCTGCCCAGTCCATCCCAGTATGGGGACCGGCTTCCAGTGTCCCTGGTGGGAGCGAGCTGGGCCACCCCAGGCCCCATTGTTCCCAGCCATCAGCCATTTGTATCCCCGTGGTTCGCCCATCCCTTTTCTGGGAGCACTGGTCACAAGGAGCCACCCCCCCACCCCATGTCAAACTGCAAAAATCCCGGCTCGGGCCATTTTAATTCCCACCCCAAGAGGAAGCATCTGGATTTGGGAGCCGCAGTCTCTGCCCGTCACACTTTCAGAGCATCAAGTTACTTGCTTAGAGAAAGGAAAAAAAAAAAAAAAAATCCCACTCAGCCACAGCATTATTTTATGTTTTTTCCCCTCTGCAAGCCACACAAAACTTCTCTGCCAGCCCCGCGTTTGAACCCTGCGCCGGCTCCCGCAATGCCCACGGGCGGCTCGCCCGAGCTGCGCCCCCCCGCCCCACGCACACCCGGGAGCTGTGGGGGTGGGCGAGGGGTGACTTAAGAGTGGGTGTGGTGTATATATATATATATATATATATATATAATTTTTTTTTCCGAGCCCTCCTCCATTCCACCTCGCTCCGAACACAGCCGGGAGGAGAACAAAAGCACCGCTGTGGCGGAGCGCGGGGGGCGGCGGGGCCGCGCGTGGGGCCCACGCGGGACGGCCGCCCGCCCGCTCCGGGGGTCCCTCTGCCCTCAGCCCCCCACTCCCACGCTCGCAGAAGGAGTTCAACTCCCAGGAAACCGGTTGTTCGGCCCCGCGCTAGGCCCGCCGGCCCCGCCACAACCACACCCCCTCGCTCCGCCGAACCCAACAAAGGGGATTTTTTTTTTTTTTTCTTTTCCTTTTTATTTTTTTTTTTTCCT